>MJUU01021195.1:46767-66991 GCA_002080025.1 Modiolus philippinarum | reverse complement strand
GGCCAAAATTTTTTTTTCTAAGAAATCCCCGGCCTCCTGAAAATCAAATAGTCTAAGCCAGTCGGACGTCCTCGTGTCATGGATGTTGGATGTCAATTTTATTAATATAATGTCATTGTTTTCATCATCCAACGGCCATATTTTTCTTCATTGTCGTTAAATAAGAATTAATCACAAGATATTGAAAATTAACTACATTCTAATTCTCGATTTCGCATCCCTTCTCCACTTTGTTTACAAACAGCATGTGGATAAGTGTACAGCTTGTGACGTCACTGATTGTTTTTGGTAGTTCGTCAACAGGTGCAAATGATTAGATTAACGAGTGATTATATCATAACCAGGTCGTTAACTTAAAAATAATGAGATGGAAAGTATTATTAAATGTATGTATTTCAATATATAAAAAATAAAAAATAGGTTCATGTGGCACTTTAATTGCCCCATGGCCTGTTTTATATATAAATCTTTGTCCAATACCACTGTTGTAGAATTTTTATCTGCTTTTTTGATAACTATGTTTTTATTTTGTTTCAAAGTATGTAAGGCATTTCTCTCATTTCTTGTAACATTGTCTTTGTATTTATGATTGATATGCAAGTTGTTTAATTCCATTTTTGTGGCAAAAATATAATCTTCAATAGCTTTTGAAGCAGGTTCAGGTTTATAATTAGATTTTTGCAGAAAAGGATGAGGGTCATATTCGTCTGTCTCATCCTCGAATTGAAAAGTTAATCTCATTTTTCTGGCTGTTTCATTGAAATCATTAAGTATTTCTCTTTTGGCATTTTTGATATTAGGTTTGGGGATAAATTTTAAGCCTTTAGATAAGAGAAGTTTCTCGTTATCGTTTAAAGGCTCGATAGAGCCTGTTTAAATTTATTTTTACTCTTTGTTATCCTGATGTTCCTCTTATGTTTGCTGTTTTTCAATCTATATTTCAGCAATTTCTTTCGTTTGTCTTTCTTTGAAAGACGGCGCCTTGCCATTGTATACTTCTAAGTCAACAGTTATACTTGACTTTCTATTTTATCTCTTAAAGAGATTATATGTATAAGATTCTTATTTTTTTACAAAAATTATTTGTGCATTGAAATAATACACTTCTTCCTTCAATGGTCTTAACAAGAAGACAAAATACAACATGATATGTCTGCAAGGCTCAACCGGAATTAATGTGTAAGCTCAGCTTTTCATTGGACATCGTTATTTTGGGAGGATCAGCTGTCACTTTATGACAGTTGTAGAAGGTAAACAGTGTAGCTGAAATATCGCACCTATTTATATTGTCTATCTATTTTTGATCAGCCAGTTAATGAGTGTGACTATTAAAAATAACTAAATCATGTCGATCATTCAGTACCATATCAATATGAATGAGGAAAAGCCAATAATAGTGATCAAATAGTTTCACTAGAAATACATTGAAAATAATAACAACCAGTTGTATCTGTACCACGATTACAAATAAATACATCGTTTCACGAAGTATTTCAGTAATCAAGATGAAGTCAAGCAATGAATTTTTAGTATGAATTAGAAAAGACTGACATTTAACAAACTTTGAGCGACCAAGCCTTTCCTCCAGATAATAACACCGAAATTCAATGAGACAATTAAAGCGTACCTTAATATATGCATATTGATAACATTTGTTCTCTCCATATGATAAATAATCAGAAGGTATATCATTGATTGATATATCTATTATATAGCATGAATTTACAAACTAAATACTAAGTATATTTTGCATAAGAGAGATAAAAAAATGAGAAAAATGCTAATGTCAATATTTGTATTAAAGACTAAACCACCACCACCATAGACTATTATTCCACCACCACCACCACCACCCAGATACCTTTAAACCACCACCACCACCACCACCACCCAGATATCCTCACCACCACCACCATAACCATAGGCTATTATTCCACCACCACCACCACCCGGATACACTGAAATCACCATTTTTACTAACATAATAACATGACATCTTCCTTTTTTACTAACACAATGCCACAATATCTAATACCATGATATCACCATGGTTACTAACATGAAATCGCCATTTTTACCACCCAGATACTTTAAACTAATGCATCACTTAATGTTGATCTTATATCATTTATACTGGTATTTATTGTTCATATTGTCTTCATTATCGATTTGTTTACATATTTTGATGTGATTGTCTCATTCTTTACAACTTTTTAATGGTTTATTTAAGTTTTGTTTCCATTAATGTCAATAAGTTTTCGCGTTTGTTGTATTTATGTTCATATTTAACATATCATATTAAGTTTTCATGTAACAGATCACATGTATGATGTTTTGTTGTGTTATTGTTCATGTTTAATGTATCTTGTAATGCTTTCATGAAACAGTTCATATCATTATGTTGTCATGTTGTTCGTGTTCATAGTTTACATTTCATATTGTGTTTTGTTGTTCAAGTTTGCGTTATTGTTGTGATTGTGTTCATACTTGACGTTATGTGTCGTGTTTTGGTGTTAACATTCATGTCAATGCTTGCATGTTTACATATCTTGTGTCGTTTCATGTTCATATTTGAACATTCCCACTGGTATTTGGTGTTCACATCAGTGTGTGAACATATCTTGCGTCAGGTTATGTTGATGTTTCAATTCAGTTTGTATTTTCATGTACAAGTTTGCATTTCTTTTCACAATTTGTTGTAATAATGTTCATGTTTAATGTGTCGTGTTGTGTTTTGATATTCAAGTTCTCATGAATGTGGTTAATCTATAATGTTTTCTATCATATGATCTTGAGTTTTGTCTTTTGTTTTTCATATCAATGACTGTATGTTGTCATAATGTCTGTCAATTAATTGGAGATTTCAAAGTTATGTTTCAGTTTTATCACTAAAGTTCATATGAATGTCGTTTATTTTTGATATTTCAATGTTTCTGATTATATTTATTTTTTCATATCAGTGTTAATGTTTACATGTTTTATATCACTTTATAGTCATACTTAACGTTAGGTGTATGATTTGGTGTTCATATTTCATGTTGCATGTTGTGTTTTGATATTCAAGTTCTCATGAGTGTGGTTAATCTATAATGTTTTGTATCATATGATCTTGATATTTTAAATTTCGTCTTTTGTTTTTCATATCAATGACTATATGTTGTCATAATGTTTGTCAATTCATTGGAGATTTCAAGTTATGTTTCAGTTTTATCATTAAAGTTCACATGAATGTCATTTAGTTTTCATATTTCAATGTTTCTGATTATATTTTTGTTCATATCAGTGTTCATATCAGTATCCTTTCGTAAAATATTTAATGTTCATATGTTTTATATCACTTTATAGTCATACTTAACGTTAGGTGTATGATTTGGTGTTCATATTCGTATCAATGTTCATATGTTTACAAATCTTGCGTCAGTTTATGTTGATGTTTCAATGTTTCTGTTCGTATTTGGTGTTTACATTCATATGTTGTACCATTTAATGTTGGTCTTTTAACATTTATGCTTGTATGTATTGTTCATATTGTCTGTAATATCAATTAGCTTTCATATTTTGTGTCACTTAATGTTCATAGTTCAACATTTATGCATGTATTTGTTGTTCATTTGGTCGTCAGTATCTATTTGTTTCATGGTTTGTGTTTCATATCATTCTTGCAGATAAAGGTCATATGTTTACATATTTTTGTTCATTCATAGTCATAGTTAACGTATCATGTTATATTTTGATGTGAAAGTTCACATTTGGTTTCATACTTTGTTGTGTTTGTGTTCAATTCATGTTGTATCACTTCATATTTATCCTTATGTTTGTATTTGTAGTTCATATTGTTTCAATATCTATTTGTGTTCATAGTTTATGTCAGTTGATAGTCATAGCTGACGTCAATTTCATGTTGTATCATTTCATATTTATCCTTATGTTTGTATGTGTAGTTCATATTGTTTCAATATCTATTTGTGTTCATAGTTTGGGTCAATCTATTGTCATAGCTGACGTTATGTTTCCGCTTTTAGTATTTCATTTCACGTTTTCATATTTTGATATCTATTTGTCTTCACTTGATGTTTCGTGTTCCACTTAACATTCATATCTTAATATGTTTATATGCTCATACTCATGAATGGTCTTATGTTCATATCATGTTATTGATGTTTTGTGTCAGTTCATAGTTGACGTTTCATTATATGTTTTCAATGAATTGTGATATCAGCATGGTTAGGGTAACAGATCTGATAAGGGTAGGGGTTACATAAGGTAAAGGGTTAAACATAAGGGTTAGGGTTAGTGTTATATACATAAGGGTAAGGGTTATACATAAGGGTTACTGTTTTTACATTAATGTTACTGTTATATACTTAAGGGTTAGGTTTATATAGATAATGTTAGTGTTCTATACATTAGGGTGAGGGTTATACATAAGGGTTAGGGTTAGGGATGGCTTAGACTTTGCTGTGGTTAATAAAGTCCAAGGTTAGGGGTATGGGTAATGCTATACATTATTAAAGAATAGGGTATGATAACGGTTAAGTTTAGGGTTACTTTTGTTAGGGTAAAACTAATTTCATCATTGGAAATGATACCATTACATTTGTATTAACGTTAGTGTTTGTTTGAAAGCTTTAGGTAAGGTTATCATTAATTAATAAATAAAATTATTTTCAAGTCTAAGATCAGTATCATTGAAATTATTTAGGAAAGGATTACATATATATTAATGATTAGTGATTAGGTTATAATCATCGATGTTCATGTTAGGGTTATTATAAGGTTAAGTTGGGGTAAATTAGTTCAGGTTAGAAAAATAAATCATAAAGTTGTTGGATATTTAATAATTAGCCAAAATAGAAATAAAATAATAAATAAATACATAAAATAAAATAGAAATGTAATAAATAAATAAATATAATAATCATGAAAAATCAATAGAAAGAAAAATAATAAAAAATAATAAATAAAATAAATGATTATAAATATTGGCAATAATAATAATAGTTAATAAATAAAAATAGTAAATAATAATTTAAAAAGGAAATGAAAAATAAAATAAAAGTAACAATAAAAATAATTAATACAATAAATAAAATATTAATTAAAAATATCAATAAAGTAACTAATAGATAATGAAAATAATAATGAAATAATAAATTATAATAAAAAAATAATAAAAATAAAACAAATAATAAATTAAAAATGAAATAAAAAGTAAATAAAATAATAATAAAAGTATATAATAAATATTGTTCAAAATAATAATGAAATAATAAAATAATATAAAAGAATAATAAGAATAAAAAATAATAATAAATTAAAAATGAAATGAAAAAAAATAATAAAAATAATAAAAGTAGTAATAAACATAATCAATAAAGAAATATTTGAAAAAAAAAATAAATAAAATAAATAAATATGATACAAATAGGTTATGATAGTAAATAAATATACAATAAAAATAATTATAAAATTAATTTAAAAACGAATGAAATAAATTAAAAATGATAAATATTAAATAAATTCAAAAAAATAATAAATGAAATAAATAATTAATAATATAAATAAATTAAATAAAGAAAATTAAACCAATAATTGAATAGAAAATAATAAAAGAAATAAAGTGATATTATAAATAAATATAATAATAATGAAAAATAATAAAAAATACAAATGTATAATGAAAAAGAATAAACTATAAAATATAAATAAAAATAAATAAATAAAAATAAAAGTTGTCATAGCAACTTAGGTTAGAGTTGGATCAAAGGGAGATAACACGAGAATATTAAAATAATATTCGAAAATAAATAATGAATGAATATAGAGTTGTCAAAGGAACTTAGGTTAGAGATAAAAAAGAGATAACTCCAATAACTTTGAAGATGGAAAGTAACTATGGAGGTATAGAGGAAAAAGAATGGTTAGGGTTAGTCATGAATAAGTGTAAGGTTAGGGTTAGTACAAGGATAAGTGTAAGATTAGGGTTAGTATAAGGATAAGTGTAAGGTTAGGGTTAAAATAAAGACGAGAGCAGTGAAAATACCATGGACAGAAGTAGGGCGAGACCAAAATAGAAGGTAAAGTAGAAGGCGAGACCTAGAAAAGTACCTTGGATAGTTGTAGGGCGAGACCAGTGACTACACTATGGACTAGTGAAGTCGAAGTCAACGGCAAGGCATTCAGAACGAGGCCAAAGGTCAAAGGTCAATGACACACTATAACAAAAGGGTTCAGTCAATGGATTGTAGAGACAATGGTTAAGGTGTAGTAAAAAAAATAGATTAGGGTTAGGGTAAAAGCAAGGCCAAAGGAGACCAGTAGGCAAAACCAGTGACAACACTATGGACTGGTGAAGTCAAAGCCAAAGGCGAGGCACTCAAGACGAGGCGAAAGGTCAAAGGTCAACACTATAACAAAAAGGTTCAGTCACTGGATTAGGGTTAGGGTAAAAGCAAGGTCAAAGCTGGGATAAAGACGAGACCAGTAAGCAAAACCAGTGAAAACACTATGCACTAGTGAAGTCAAAGCCAAAGGCGAGGCACTCAATACGAGGCCAAAGGTCAATGACACACTTAGCACCTCGTCAATAACGATTGAAGCGCGCCCTCTATATTGGCACAAAAATTCCCTCCTGAACTAATTTGCATATTTTAAGAAAAATTGAGGGAAAATGAAAATATTTTGCAAAGAATGCACTATGGGGGTCCTCGACAAAAGTGGTCTGAGGTAACCCGTTATACTACTGACAGTAACCATCGTCCGAGGAATGTCCATATAAATGTACCTTGTCTAGTGACAGTAACCTCCGTCCGAGGAATATCCATGAAAATTTACCTTGTCCAGTGAAAGAAATCTCCGTCCGAGGAATATCCATGAAAATTACCTTTTCCAGTGACAGTAACCTCCGTATGAGGAATATCAATGTAAATTTACATTGTCCAGTGACAGTAACCTTCGTCCGGGGAATATCCATGTAAATGTACCTTGTCCAATGACAGTAACATCCATTCGAGGAATATCAATGAAAATTTACCTTGTCAATTGACAGGTACCTCCGTCGGAGGAATAGCCATGTAAATGTACTTTGTCCAGTGACAGTAATCTCCGTCCGAGGAATATCCATGTAAATTTACCATTATCAGTGACAATAACCTCCGTCAGAGGTTTAACTTGTCCAGTGACAGTAACCTCCGTCCGAGGAATATCCATGTGAATTTACCTTGTCCAGTGACAGTAACATCCGTCCGAGGAATATCCATGAAAATTTACCTTTCCTCCGTCCGAGGAATATCCATGAAAATTTACCTTTTTCAGTGACAGTAACCTTCGTCCGAGGAATATCCATGTAAATTTACCTTGTTCAGTGACAGTAACCTCCGTTCAAGGAATATCCATGTAAATTTACCTTATCCAGTGACAATAACCTCCGCCGGAGGAATATCCATGTAAATGTCCAGTGACAGTAAACTGTGTCCGAGGAATATCCATGTAAATTTCCCTTGTCCAGTGACTTTAACCTCCCGGATAATAAAATTTAAATTTAAAAATGTTATACTATTTCTAAAACAATTATGGTCCTCACGGGTGTGTTGAATATCCAAAATTGTCAAGCCTACCCCAAAAAAATACCGAAATTGCATAAAAAACAGTAAATTTAGTTTAGCTGTACACGTGTTTCAAGCAGCATTTAATTCAAATAATGTGGAAAGCCATAATCCAAAAGTAGTTCACGCGCTGGTTATCTGTAAAGACAGTTTTTGCTTCGATATTCGTTTGCCAATGTATTTTGGTATTGTGACATTTTCACAGTTTTAGTTGACGATGTTATTGACCTCAGATTCATTGACATTATATTTTTGAAAATATTTTTTAATTGTATGTCAGTCGATCAGTCAAAAAATAATTGCAACAATTTCCATTTTGTTTTAAAGAGTGTCAAATTCTGGCATCACTCCAGGTGTAATTTAATTCAACCTACAATGTATAATGATAAATGGTAAATGTAAGAAATAATGTAATATTTAAGCTTTTTATCCATATCTGTGGTACAATGATCATAGTCATGACTTCTGATAGTCGACAAGTGGCCAGGAACAGCAATGTCATACAATCACTAATGTAAGAGGAAGATATCTCAATGCAATGCAACAGTTGTTTTCTCCAGAATGGGTACGAAGTAGTATTAAAAGGGTTACAATACTCGTCATTTTAGAAGCAAATATATGCATGAGAGAGGTGAATCGGGGTAATAGCAAAATTACCGAACAGAGTCGTCAAGAGCCAAAGTCTATCAGACAAAAAAAAAGACAAATCAAATGGAAATCAATGGAAAATTGTCGACCGCAATGGTCTTGACTTGGTACAGGCATTTCAAAAGAAATGGTGGGTTAATCCGGTTTTATGGAGCACCAAATCCTCCCTTTCCATTACGGTAGTATATATTATTTATTTTTTACCGATGGTAATCTCTCGAAGATCTCATATTAAAATATAAAGCCAAACTTTTTCCCAGGGTAATCTCTTCCATCAGCTTTGGCAAGCTTTACTTTTCTATTTGTTGTAAGGACATACCTCCTACACTACGTAAGAAATAGATACTATGTCACCCAGACGTTATTCTACGTTTCCTCTGATTTTTTCATTCTATTAAAATGTCACCCAGACGAAGTCGGGTGACATGTTATTCTACGCTTCTTCTGATTATCATTCTTCTTTTTATTATGATGTCGTGAACCCAGACGAAGTCGGGCTGACATGTTGCTATTCTACGTTTCTTCTGATTATCATTATGTCACCCCAGACGTAGTCGTGATGAAATGTTCAAAGATGGCCGCAATATTACGTTATAAAAAAAAAAGGATTCATTATCACAGGAATTGCTTTGCGGAATTTATTAATATTTTTGTAAATGTTCAATTAAATAAGAGGGATGAATTAATGCGGGGAAAAAATCGCTTCAATTTAAAAAAAAAATCCTTCAAATTAGTAGAAATATTTCAAAGAAAATTGATTTCTAGGTAGAATGAGATGGTATGATCGAATTATTTGTCTGTGGGTATTTTGGCTATTGCTTGCAATTACAAATCTAGTAATATTTATGATCTGATTATGCCACTGATATGAAATGATCTATCAGAACATGGAATACATGCCACTGTGTGGGAATCTATTCCAATATCTTCTCAGGGACCAAACTGAACCCCTTTTTACAGGAAGTATTTATGTATTGATGTTAGATGTTGCTCGTTTCCTTCTGAATAGACAAAAATAGCCAGGCTTACTACCAGCTCAGGACATAGTCGTACATCGCGTCTAAGGCAATTTCTTGATATGTCTTCAGAAAATTTTGATGCAAATTCAAACGAACTGTACCAAACAAAGGTTGTTGACAAAGTATCCAAATTTAATTTGTATTAGCCAAAACCTTATAGTTCTACTGGATAATTTGTTGTTATAGTATTTATCTAGTGATTACAATTAAGGAACCTATAAATTAACGTTAATTGCGAAGGCATATGATGAATTTTAAATATTTATTTCAAGCAAACGAAATTATACATATTGACATACAAAATTAATCTTAAAAGCCAGCAGAGCTACAAGACCAAAGTTTAGCTGATGAAAATTCAGATAGATAAGATAGTGACATATCATCGGGTTACTACTACTAGTATTTATTGAAATTGTGAGAATGATTAAATTGGTATAATTGCGTTCATTAATTTTGAGCCCTTACCAAAATGGATAAATACATAATATACAGTTTAATGAAATATAATTGGACAGTTATTACGACGAATAAATGTCAAATATAAAAAAATACCTTAAAATTTCTCATTTTGAGTTTTATATCAGAACGACAAACTTCGAAGAAGATGTCGACTTTTGTTTTTGCTTTACTAGGACTACTATGCTTGGGTAAGCTTTAAATATAGAAAAAATGACGTAATACAGAGCTTTTGTAAGCTACAATACAGGCTAAACGGCAAATGAGAAGAAATAACTCTTAAGAATAATGAAATTTCGAATCAAACAAAGACAGGGAATGATTACATTCATAAAGAAAATCTAAGAGGGTAAGTCCAAACTGTGTATGAAATCTTAAGTAGTTTTTCAGCTGTGGGCTTAGCAGTTGAAACCAGCGTGAAATATTAGTAATAAGCTAATTGGATACTCGATGATTCTTTACCAGATTTGGTTTGATGTTTTATTCGTTTGCTACAGTGTTATACCAGTATAGACTAGGCTCCTTGAACCATCCGGCAGTTTAGTGGGAGCAATCCTTGACCCATCTTTTAAATCACGTTTTGTTTTGTTCTTTTATTTTAAAGATAACGATCTTTCAGTATCAACAATGGGAAATTCCAAAAATCCTAAATCCAAAATGACAATTCATATCCAACACGAATTGAGACAGCATGAAAAAGACAAAACAATGAACAATAACGCCACAAAACTAAAGCACTATACTAGCAGTGTGAATCCCGACAAAAATCTGAGGTATCATCAGGTGCTCCGGGTGCTCCAGGTGATCTGCTAAACGCGTGGCACCTGTCACACTGCCAGTGGAAAGTACGGTTTTGTCACAGTCGGTGTTTGTCAGCCCGGGAATAAATTATGGATCTACCCGAAGATATCTTTTCTCATCTTTGAAATAGAAGCAGTGTAAGGGTTTTGTCAAATCATGGTGACGACCGTAAAAATTCTGCTGTGACAATTGCAACAGTGATTGAAATTACCCTTGATTTATAAGTTTTTAAGACAGTTATTTCGCTCTTATGACAAATTGATGTAAAAACTGCAGGCACGACAATAGCGAATGAGTTGTGAAATGAAGACGCCATAGCCGGAGATGTGGGAATATTACTGCTAAAAACGGGAGGTTCACAATTAAAAAGTCGAAATTATCATGCTTGTCGTTAACTTTTGTTTTCAGATCTTTAGTATTCAATGGGGAGGTAAAGGTCCAGGTATAATTCTGATGATGGTGTATTAAATTTCGAGTTCATTTGGGTATATAAGATGAAGGTATTATCCTTAAAATGAGGATTGTTTAACGCAAGAACATCATCTATATAACGGAAGCTGAAATAAAGACTTGGCTGGCTTATTGTCTTTTTATCTGAACTAGCTCTTGTATTAAAATAGCTTCATACGAATATAGAAACAAATCTGTTAGAAGTGGCACACAATTAGTCCCTATAGGTATCCCTATCGTCCGCTGAAAAACTTGTCTTCCAAATTCTACAAATATGTTATCAATCAAGAATTCGAGCACAGCGATAGCATCCTCTGTTGTACACTTTTTGTGTGAATCCGTGTGATGTTTAACAAAATATATTGTTTTTTCTTGTTTTTAAAGCAAAAAAAAGTAAACGCCCTATTAATTTTCCATTTCATACCATAAATCTTTTATCATTGATAGCTCTCTTGGATCTCGAGAAGATTCTCAATAATTTAGATTTGTAAAAAAAAAATAAAATTGGTACTAGATACAGATTTTTATACAAACTGGAAGATAAAGCAAATAAAAATAAATAACAAACCTTTTATCTAGAAGAAAATGAAACTACCAAACTTTTGTTTTGGTCTTGCAGCTAGTATCACGGTCATGGAATGTCTCAGATTAATTTTTCACTGAATGCAGTCATTATATTGCTTGGTCACCCGGCATACAAGACCCATAATATTATTTCCCTTACTTAATTTTATTAATTAAATATCATAGTGTTATTCATATTTTACGAAAGTATATGGAGTAAATGAACATCAGACCATAACACATATGTTTACTCCAACTGCAATAATTTTAATGAGCTGTATGGCCATTTCGGAAATTAATTCCTCATCAGCAGCACAGGAAATCCATAATTTCAAAAAATGTTTAAAATGCATAAAACCAAACGAAATCAGAATAATCAGTAATATCAAATATTGCTAAGGACAAAACTACGATGGAAGGTGTTAACATTTACATATAATTGAATGAAGTTTACACATGATATATAATCTCATGTACAAGTACACCATATCTAAGAAAAATAAAGAGCATACATCTCTACCACGGGGAATTGTTTTACCAACTCCACCCTGCAATAAAAGAAACTCCTGTATTAAATATTTTCGAAAGGATATGGAGTAAATGAACATGAGACTATACTCCAACTGCAATGATTTTAAAGAGCTGCATGACCATTTCGGAAATTAATTCCTTATCAGCAGCACTAGAACCCAAACATAGGAAATCCATAATTTCAAAAAAATGTTTAAAATGCAAAAAACCAAACATACACTCCATCTATCTATACAACCATGGCAATTCATGAATAGAAATTTTTTTGGTTTCCTGCTGAAACCGGGCAAGATATCGACAGACACCTCACTTTTGGTACAAATGTGAATTTATTGAGAAAAAATTAACACAGAATAATTCATAAGCCAAAAAGCCTGTGGTTTTTTGTTTTTTTTCCTCTTTTTCCCGGTTTTGATTGTTAGCTGTTTTATTAGACGAAATCATTCTACATTTGTATATATGTTGTGTATAAATTGTAATTTTGTACAAATTATAATTTGTACAAAAGTTTTGTACAAATTATAATTTGCGTTTTCAGTTTGTTCAAATTACAATTTGTACAAAATCAGCTTGTACAAATTATAGTTTGTACAAAAATAGCCCAAAAATCACTTATAATTTGTACAAAATCTTACATCATTTGCTTCACCTTATTTCAAATGATGAAATTACTGAAAATATGATTTATTTTAAGAATCATGTAATAGAACACCTCAGACAATTTCACTAAATTTTGTAGAGTTAATTTCTAGCCATAAAAGTTATTATCAGAGAAAGTCATGAACTATGACAATAAAAATTACAAACATTAACATAATGTCATTTGTATAGTCGAACTTCCATTTCTCTAACATTTTTTGAAAGAATTGATGAAAAGAATTTGAGTTTAAGGGTATTTCAAACTATCAAGTTAGGATAATGTTACAAACTTAACATTTAGAGGCTACAATTTTTTTGAAACATCCATGTGTTGTAAGCCATTACATTTGGGGTGATCAAAGCTCCAATATTTGTACATGTTTTTACAGATAACATCAATCGTAAGGGACCGACCATTTAACTTGAAAAAGGGGGGGGGTATGGTTTTTTTTCTAAAAAAATATTTTGGAGCTGACTTTATGTGAAAAAAATATTTTGGCTGCCAAAATGATGAAAAAATTTTTTCTGAAGGAAGCTTTCTGCCCCAAAAAATTATGTTAATTTGTGAAAAAAAATATTTTGTTGATACACGTGAAAAAAAAATTTTTTTTTTCGCGCTTTGCGCGAGATAAATTTTCTGTCAAGAAAAAAAAACATAACCCCCTCCTTCAGGTTAAATGGTCGGTCCCTAATGTTGTATGTCTGTATGTTTATTCATTCATCTGACATAGCCGGCACGCCATCCACCAAGAGGGGACATCTCTATTACGGATAAAATCAAATGTGTTGCCATTTTATTCAGCTATATGTATTTGCATTTTTATAAATCAATAGAAAGACCTTAATCATTAATTTAACAGTAGTATTCCTCATTGACTATATAATGCAGTCCATATCAACAGTATCTCCTTTTGGTCTTTCGAATTTCCATTTTTTAAATTTTTTCTCGCAAAATACAGATATTTTGTGAGAGCATCTATTCGCACAACTCTAAAAGTTAATCAAAAGCAACACAGAGAAATCACAAGTGTCACATGAATTTTGCAATACACCGAATTTTCAGGAATTGAGAGAAATAAATTGAATATGTGCTGTATCATTAATTTCATGATTTGAAACAAAGTTTAGCAAATGATGTATGACTTTGAACAATTTGTAAGTGATTTTTGGACTATTTTTGTACTGATTATAATTTGTATGAGCTAATTTTGTACAAATTATAATTTGTACAAACTGAAAACACAAATTATAATTTGTGCAAAATTTTGTACAAATCATAATTTTGTACAAAATTACAATTTGTACAAAACATATACATTACACGAAAGGATATGTAGTAAATGAACATGAGACCATAACACATATGTTCACTCCAACTGCAATAATTTTAATGAGCTGTATGGCCATTTCGGAAATTAATTCGTCATCAGCAGCACTAGAACCCAAATATAGGAATTCCACAATTTCAAAAAATGTTTAAAATGTTTGTTACATCCGCAGAAATTAAAATGTTCCGACTACTGACATCGAGTTAGTTATCGATACAGACAAAATAATGATAAACTGAAAGCTATAATAATTTCTTATTTCATATTCTCAATAATTTTACTATTACAGGGGTTTCTTGTAATTCATTGCCCAAATGGCGTCAAAGAAATGCAAGGGAAAGAAATATGTCAGTTGATTGTCCTGCAGCAAAGGCAATCATGGAAAACGTCAATCCAGCAGTTCCTAACTCAGAAATGATTGACATTCTCTGTCAGTAAGTATTGTTGCACTTTAATAGTCGCGAAAACTGTTCATCTTTCACATGTGCTCATTAGGAATAAATTGATTAATCAATATTGATTTCCAACATTGCAAAACAAAGTAAGAATTCTAAATCATGACCAAATTCATTACACAATAAAGATATAAAATACCTAAATACCGGAGTTATTTCAGAAATAATATTTAACCATGGGCTGTGCCTTTATTTTCGAATTTAACCCAGAGCGTTAAATTTACGAATATAAAGGCCATGAATTATTTCGATTTTAACATTTATTTCCTTCATAAACTAAGACGAACAAAATTAAAAACAGTTTTTCATCCCATTTACCATTTGCGCGTGTGCGAAATATATGGTTATTGAGTATTATACTGGTTGACGATTAACAAGAGCCATGATAGAATATAAATTTAATTTCAGCAGATGACCGTTTCGAAAACTTATCATGTTTCGTAACGGTAAGTGCAGATTAAATCAGGTATTATGCTTGTTGACGACCCCGAATCCATGACAAAAAAGATGTAAAAGAGTTGATGGATGTACCGTTGTTCAACATTTAGCAAGTGAAATCCGCTCAAACCGGTGCTAGGGGCCGTCTTGAACTTACTATGAGGTAGGAAAGTTTGCTGTTTGTTGAAGGCCTCATGGTGACTTCAAGATAAGGAACAACAATTGAAAGCATTGCTCCATTTGCTCTATTAATCTTACCATGTATCTATAGGATTATGTCAAATGTACATTTCGTCCATATCCATTTATTTGTTCATTTGTAAGACTTAAACTGAAATGTATAAAAAAAAAATGGCCAATAAGATCAAATTAGAAATTCCAAGGATTTATTAGAAAATTTTAAATCCCGTTCATTTTCTCAAATACATTCTTTGGTACCCATAAACCGGTTTAACCCTACCGCTGCTTTTGCTAGTGCCGGTACCAAGTCCGGCTGTCCCGAGTTCCTATCATTGTCTACGTTTGTCTTTTGTCTTATACGTGTTTTTCTTGTGTAGTTCCGTAGCAGATTCTGGCATGTAAGTATAATTTTCAGTCATTGTATAGGTGTTTCCTATTAAATAACATTTGAAACATTTGATTTTTCTCCACTGTCTACCACCGTCTTCCTTTGCCGATTAAAAAAATATTGTATTAGGTTATAAATCTACATTTTTTTCAAAACAAGTTTAACGGTAAAAGTATACTTCAATGAAAAACAGCTTGATTTTCTATTTGATATTTGGAGGTACAATTTACCAACATCAAGTTGACATACCATTGGACACTTACTGTGCTTTTACGAGACTTAATTTCTTCAGGTCTCGTAAAAAATCATAAGATAAAACATACTAGATCCTTCAATATCACTTAAAGATATATTGATGATGTTCTTTCCACCATAACTAATCTTTTGCTGAATGGATCCCATTGACATTTCCGCAAGAATTGATAATAAAGGCAGAAAAACTAGTAATAAAGGCAGAAACCAATTGATCTACATTTTTTTGGACTTGCATCTCGACTTTGACGAAAATAGTCATTTCTGAACTACAATTTTCGACAAAACGGACGATTTTAATGTCAAAATTATCAATTTATCTAATATGGACAGTAATATTCCAGCTTCTTGTGCTTCCGGAGTGTATGTTTTACAGTTGATTCGTTACGCAAGATACAGACCTGTTGCGTCTCGAAAAAAGTTCTTTAATAGATATCAGTCCTTGTGGAAAATTTTGAAGTTTCGGACCGAACTCTGATTCAAGATTTTTTTTTTTTACTAAGCATTGAAATGATAATTTCTTTTAACTGTTTACGACCGTTCAATAGCAATTGTTGTGGAGTTGCTACTACCGACACTACCGCAATGGAAGGGGAGGTTTGGCGCGGCATTGTAACAAGTCAGGACCACTCTGATTTGTCTTTTTGTCTCACGGTCTTCGGCTCTTGATGACTCTTTCGGTAATTTTGTTATTACCCATATGAAAAGGTAAATCAACTTGGACCAGAGCTTTGCACGATGTGATGTTAAAATTAGTAGTTTACTTTACCTGTCAAAGTATTCACTGTAATTACGAATGTGGATGACAAACAAAAGCTAAAACGCCAGTATTGACACTGAATAAGTAAGTCAAAAGGCAAATAATGCCTATGTCTTTAATAATCGGTCGAAATAAGGCAACTTTCTTCTCAAGAGTGAGCATAGGTACAACTGCTTGGGGATAAAATTTTGCAGGAAACAAACTTCTGTCTTTGTAAATAACAAAATACCACAGTACTGTGAATTTAGTTTCTGCATATGGCTATTTCGACAACTTATGTCGCTTACGTGAAGAATAAATAAAAAAAATTGGAAATCCATAAACCGAAATATGTGCAAAAGCTGATAAAAACAAATTACCATTAGGATCTGTACGGAAAGCCAAAATCAGGTAAGGACAGAGCTATGCAAGTGGGAAATATTCCATAGTTTAAACAAATTTTCTCAAATTTATAGATATTGAAAGTTTGCAAATAAATTCGGCTATTAGGCCAGCTCCGAAATACTGGCTACTAGATTGATGAATACCCTCTTACCGCCCACTAACAGAGGCATCGTCCCAGTGGAGCGACGTTACTGTGAATCTAGTATGTTCATATTGCCATTTCAACAACTAATGTCATTTTAGTGCTAATCAAGTCATTTTGAAATCGATACACCAAAATATGTATCAGGACAGCTTTGCAAGTGTAAAGGAGTATATATCAAAGGTAACAAAACTGGCTTGTTAAGAACACAACTAAGTTACTAAGTAAGACCCTTTTCTTCTTAGGAGTAATTTTATAGAAAAGGATAATATATCAATGAAAGTAAATCACCAGAAATAAACCCGAAATGATTTTTAAAATAATCGGATGTTTCAAATAAAACAGATTTCCAGTATACAGAAACGTGCAAGAAAGTCAATAGCCATTAAAATGAGTTTGATATTTTAACTATTTAGAATGCCATTACTCTTTTGAAAGATTCTCTACACACGAGTTAAAGAAAATAACAGATAATAAATAAAAATGTTAAGGAAATAAATAGACATATAGAGTAGAAAAAGACAACTTACAGACTAAAATGATATCTGTTTTCATCTACAGTTCATCAGTTAACGAATTCAAACCATTAAAGGTATGCTGCTCAAATTCCATTGTAAAATTAATGACATATATTTGTATATCAGATATTCGAGTGAAATGAAAACTTGTTATGAATCCAATCCAGACATGATAACAACACTATCACAGACTGTAAACAACTGGATTTTTTCTGATATGCCACATTTATGTGGAAGATGGAAGGAAGGTATAAAATGATAATGGAAACGTAAAATAGAATGATACTTATTTAAGGTATACTAATTCATATACAATAGAGTAAGTGAGAACCGAACTGTCAGTCTAAATAACTAAAAACCGAAGTTACTGTGAATTCAATTTCTGCATATGCACATTTCGACAACTTATGTCTCTTCAGTGCAGATTAAATCTAAACTTTTGGAATATCATAAACTCAAAGATGTTTAAAAACTGATAGAGAACAAATAACCAATATGATTTAAATGTAAAGCAAAAATCAGCTAAGGACACAGGTTAAAATAGAGCTTCTTCTAAAACGAATAATCCAATGACAATGGAAACATTTGGAAAACAAAGACATAACATAAAAAATTTATAACTGTATCAGGATGCTGATACAAAAGTCTCCCAAACGAACTCCCAAATCAGAAATCCGGGCTAAAAACCACTTCCACATATCGTAGGCAACCTGTCTGTTGAGAGTCATTAAATTCTGAGCGCTTTAATTTTCCCGCTTTTTTTAAAAAAAAATTCTGAGCACTTTAATTTTCCCGCTTTTTTTTGCCGTTTCCATGGTAATTGGTGGCATTTTGAAGTCTTGGACACCGGAAACCTATTCCCCATGTCCTAAGCAACCTTTCTGTAAATTTTCATCCAATTCCGAGCACCTTGATTTTCCCGCCTTTTCTGCCGTTTCCATGGCAACGGGTGCCATTTTGAAGTCTTGGACACTGGAAACCTATTCCTCATGTCCTAAGCAACCTTCCTGTAAATTTTCATCCAATTCTGAGCACTTTGATTTTCCCGCCTTTTTTGCCGTTTTCATGGGAACCGGTGCCGTTTTGAAAATTCCAAGACCTATTTGCATCTTTCGGGATAAGGATCTATCTTCATGTGAAGTTTGGTGAAGATCCGTCCATTAGTTTCCGAGAAAATGGTCGGACAAATTTCGGGGCGGCGGAAGAAGAAGAACAAGAACTAGATTTGAAAGTTGAAATTTTGACGTATTTTGGCGGCCATCTTGGAAATGGCGGCCATTTTGAAAAAAAAAATATTAAAACGCACATCTTCATATGGTGATCCAACTTTATGTCAAGTTTCATGAACTTCTGATCATGCATCGCTGAGTAACTGACCGGACAAACTTTGGCTGGAATAATAACAATAACTAGATTTGCAATTGCAAGCAATAGCTGATGTCGCCCCTGAAAGCCAATTCGATGATTCCATCTTGTTCGTAGCCTCAAAATCTACCTGGAAATCAATTTTCGTTGAAATCGGACAAAGCTGAAATTTTGACGTATTTTGGCGGCCATCATGGAAATGGCCGCCATTTTGAAAATTTTTTCACCGTCAGGCATAACTTCACATGGTGGTCCAACTATGTGCCAAGTATCAAGTGATTCCGTTCAGGCATCTCTGAGAACTCGCGTGGACAAATTATTGGAAGTAAAATAATAATAACAAGTTATAACTGTGTTCGCAAGCGAAACACAAAAGTCTCCCAAACGAACTCCCATATCGGATTCCTGGGCATCTTAAAACCCCCTTTGAAAAAAAAATTTGAGCAGGGGTTCACCTTATAATTTACTTTATACATATAGTTGAAATCAAAACATAACACACAGCAGAAAACATGTTTTTCTCAAAATTATAGCTTTTTGGCTTGGTTTCCATGGCAACCAAATGCTCAATTATCCATAACAATGAATTTCATACCTTGTTTAAAAAAAATTTGGGCAGGGGTTCTCCTTGTAACCTAAATAGTACATATAGCTGTAATGAAAATACAATAATCAATAATAAACGTGTGTGTCTTCTCAAAATTTCAATTTTTTGTATGGTTTCCATGGCAACAGTACTAATTAAGCAAAATTATAGCTTTTTGACTTGGTTTCCATGGCAACCAGATGCTCCATTATCCATAACAATGAATTTCATACCTTGTTTCAAAAAAAATTTGGGCAGGGGTTCCCCTTATAACCTAAATAATACATATAGCTGTAATGAAAATATAATTATCAATAGTAAATGCGTTTTCTCAAAATTTCAATTTTTTGTATGGTTTCCATGGCAACGGTTCTAATTTTGAAATTTCTAAACCTGTGGGACCCTTTCTCACATGACAAACATCTTTCCTATGAAGCTTCATGGAGTAACAGTTACTAGTTTTCAAGATACAGTGAAAAAATGGTGAAAAAAATTCTAAATTTCATTTTCCCATAGGGTTAACATGGAGGACCCCACCCCTATTTGAGCCCCCCAAATGTACCCTTAATGGACCCCATCTAAATTTTTTTTAGATTATGCACAACTACATACATGGGGCTAACATGATACAAAGTTTCAAAGCTCTAGGTCAAAAGGTCTCTGAGATCTACTCCGGACAAGTTCATCCGGACGAGAAGAAAGAAGAAGAATAATAA
>MJUU01021195.1:762-37957 GCA_002080025.1 Modiolus philippinarum | reverse complement strand
CATCATGGTTAAACCAAGTAATGGAACATTGTTTTTATTGTTGTTCTTCATTATCACAGACGGACATAATCTGACCAGTTTGTGTTTCAATAAAAAAATCCTAATGCACGAATTAATAATATGATAAATATTAAAGACAAAAACCTGCTTCATCTCATTTCTAAACCCCGATATACAAAGTGGTGAGATATTCTGTTCACCTTCAGCACNGCACGTGTACATCCGTCCGTCCGCCTGTCTATATGTCCCTTCACTTGTGAGTAACAGTAAACACCTTCAACTAGTAACAATCCACAAGCAAACTTAACTAGAAAAACACAAATGAAAACCAATAGAAAAACGTAAATAACGATACGAACTCGGAATAGCCGGACTTGGTACCGGCACAAGCAAAAACAAGCGTTAGGGTTAAACCGGTTCCTGGGTATCCAAACCTCATGTATCTGTCATTACAAATATTTATACTTCGCCATATCGTCGTGTTGTTTGAATAAAATGCCTTAATTTATATGTTGTATTTTAGTTCGTCTATCATATAAATCAATATTACTTTAAGGGCATTTCTAACCCTCGTTTTTATTGAAATGTTGTTAAAAATGTCAAAAACTGATAAAAAATCCAGAAAAAACTGGGACGTACGTAATAGGGGATATTGACAGGATATTCTTCATGATTCCGTTAAATTGGCTTTGGGATCCAATGACCTGAAGATATTACAGGTATACTGGCATCTCACTGATACTGCCGATGTCTACTGAAATCTATGATGATTCTTTATCAAACGCTTCGGGGAGTTTTGAGTTTGATTTTTATTCCGTAGTGCGACAGTGTTTCATATTCCAGCAGACTAGGCTCCTTGAGCTGGCCGGCAGTTTAGCGGCGAGCGCTCCTCGACCCATCTTTCTAAATTACCTTTTGTCTTATTCTTTCTTTCTCAAGATTGTGGTCTTGGAGTTAGTAATCTACCTGTATTGGGTTTAATTTGTATGTTTATTTAACTATAGGTAAACGGGGTAGAGAAACGGGGAGGTTTGGGTACCCATAAACATGTTTTACCCTACCGCTAGCTCTTGCTAGTGCCGGTACCAAGTCCGGCTATCCCGAGTTCCTATCGTTGTGCATGTTTGTCTTTTGTTATTTTATTGTTTTTCTTTTGCGGTTCCCTGGTGTATTGTGACTGATTGTGGTTTTCGGTCATTGAAGGTGTTTATCTGTTATCTATTCTACATTAAAAATACTGTTTAAAAAATCAAGCGTAACGCGAATACTTTTCCATACAATCGTAATTTTTCTTGAAAATACAAAAATAATTACATGGTTATAACGATATAATTTTTACGAGATAACGATATATTTATATCGAGATAACGAAATAATTATATCGAAATAACGAAATAATCATATCGAGATAACGAAATAGCAATTTATCGAGATAACGATATAAATATATCGTTATAACGATATAAATAAATCGAGATAACGATTTAATTATATCGAGATAACGATATATATATCGAGATAACGATATATGCTTTTTTTATTTGTGTTCTTTAGAGGTCCCCTATGGGCTTCCGTAAAAAGCTGATATGCAAAATTTGTTGAACTCAAAATGGACAAACATAAACTACACATAAATCTTATTTATCGGCAAAATTCTATCCTACATTAGCAAAACTATATTAAATAATCATATTGACACGACTTCCACCTTTTAGCAAAGCAATAAATTAAATAATACTTTGTACTGATTTTTAATATGAACTTATATTTGTTTTAATTATGTATTTCTTCATTTTTGGTTCATTTTCCCGCATTTTCACTAAATTTCCTGTCCCTACCCATTTTTGTTTCACGACCCCATCATTTCAATCATCTTTTTGTGAATGTGTTCAAGATTAGCTAGATTTATCATATGTCTCGGCTCGCTGCACACCTATCCAATACAGGGAACCGCAAAAGAAAAACAATAAAATAACAAAAGACAAACATGCACAACGATAGGAACTCGGGATAGCCGGACTTGGTACCGGCACTAGCAAGAGCTAGCTAGCTAGCATGTAATACGGATTTACCCATGTCATATACTGTTTATCATATATTTGAAAAAGAACAAAGGTCTTAGTAGTTTTCTAATTAAAATAACACGTGTATTTGTATTTGTAACTAAATATATGATAAAGGTTTTTAGTTTCTCCATTTCTTCCAGCGTGTTTACACGTGTTTTTATTCTTATTTTTACTTTACCCTTGAAAAAGACATTACATGTCGAAAAATTTGGCTGTTTTATCCCTTTTTTATCTTTTAAATTCAGATGTCTTCTTATTTTTGTTTTTATTTTGACTGTGCCCAATTCAGGTGGTTAACCGCTCTCTTGACTGTTGTATTTTTGAAACAAACAATACATCGGCAAACATATAAGGTAAAAATCTTCATTTTTTTCTATCTGCGTTGTACGAATATAAACAGGTTTTGCTTTCTCATATTACTTTTTCCCAATAATTTTAGGATAACAATTCAAGAAACTATTGAAAACATGATCAAAGAAAAATATCTTGAATAAATAATTGTTGTCATTTAATCGAAACAACGCCAGTAGAATACCGAAGGAACAAAGGAGTGAAATTTACAAAAATCGAAGTCCAAAGACACGGCCAAAACGAGAACACAGAAAACAATGACGCTAGACAAAGAAAACAATGACGTTAGACAGATACAAAGCACAGAAATAGAAATTACAACATTTAAAACAAAGGCACTCACAGTGTGAACTCCACTGAAACTGATAGTGACATCAGGTGCTCCGGAAGGGTAAGCATGTCCTGCTCTGTTAACAGCACCCGTCACACTGTGAGTGATTCAATCCGGGAAAATGTCAAAGTCGGTAGTCAAATCCGGGAAGACGTGAATCTAGCTGAAAAGGTCCACTTTCATTTGGGATACTGACACGTCATATCTTTCAATGATGTTATGGTGACGGCCATAGAATTTCTTGAGGGATGAAATTAACATCGGTTGAACAAATCCCTGACTAAGCAGCTTTTGGGACAGTGTTTTTGCTATGTTCAAAAAATCACCGTACAAACTACACGCCCGACAGTAACGAATCGACTGTGAAATGTACACTCCATTGGCTGGAGAGGTAGGTATATTGCTGGTAAGAAAGGGAAATGTCACAATTTGGAAATTAAAATCATCACGCTTGTCATATAGCTTAGATTTCAAACGTCCATCTTCGTCAATATACAATAAAAGATCTAGATACGAAGCTGAAGAAGGTGTTTCAGTTGTTTCTTTAATTTCAAGCTCATTGGGATAGATCTGATGTTAATCCTCCTTAAATTAAGGATTATTAAAAGAAAGTACATCGTCTATGTAGCGGAAGCTGAAATTAAAGGACTGGGCTAAATGTAATAAGCTCTTCGAAAAGAACATTTAGACAGTTAACTTTTATTTTACCTTTTCCATTACCCTTTTAAATATTTTTTTCCATACCATTTTAGTTGCAATAAAAATGTGTAGTATACCTTTAAAGCAACATACCGAAATTGTTTATGGTAAACTTAAAGGTTTTCTGTATAAAGAGTTATTATTTTAAAAATAGGAAAATCGAAGTTTAATACATTTTAAAGCCGAATGTACACTCTTCACAACGTATTTCAAATGTATGAAGACCGTTGAAAGGCTGATCCAGTATAGAAGAAATAATAGTCACAAGTAACTTCTATAAAAGAGTGACTTAAGGATGGTCACTCCTCAGGTTTTTGGAACTGTCTCTGACTTTCGGAATTCTCTTGTTTTATACGTTATTATGCATTAGAAAATTTTGCACACTGACCCCTATTTTCTTTTCAAAATATGATAATATATATCTTCAATAGACTTCTGACAAAATTTGATGAAATTCTTGATATGCCTTCATCGAATTTCAATGGTTGATTACCTCAATGCAAAGTGAATGAAAAGTCTAGAGGAGTTCGGTTTCCCGCCAAAATTTCAGGTGTTTAAATCTCAAAAACTACCACAAGGACCTATCAATATTTTTGGCTTAAAATGATGTATGATCCATATTCTAATAAGTAAAAATAATAATTTTAATTCCTTGATATAATAAACTTGAGGAGTGACCCTCCTTAAACTGGCCATTTTCTAAACATTTGAATGGGGTATAACAAAATCACCCCACAGAATGTCAAAAGCCAAAAATCCAAAAGGAAAAAATACAAAAACACCGGAAATACTTTAAACGCATGGTCCTGTCTTGGCACATACATTTAAAAAGAATTGATACCGAATTTATGGCGCGCTAAACCTACCCTTCCATTGCGATTGTATCCGGTAGAAACTCGACAACAAATTGCTTTTGAAATATCGTAGACATACAAAGAAATGACCATCCAAGTACTTAGTGAAAAATAAACTCATCTCGGACCGAAGCTTCAAATTTTCGCCAAAAGGGACAGATAACAATTTGTCAAATTCTATAACATAATTGATAGTTTGCGGTTTTGTCTATAAATTTGTCTGATGCAAAATTCAGATTTTTTGCGCAGGCATAGCTTAAATGTATTTCAATATTTCTTTTGACAAAAAAATTCGCCCATTTGAAACGTTAGTGAGAACCGAACCGTCAGTCCAAAAACAAATAGTCCAATAAGAGTAATAGCACAATAATCAAACAGCATTATCAGGGACGAAATCCAGAGACAAAATGACAAAATTACCGGAAAAAAACTGTAAACATCAATGGTCTTGACTAGGTACAGCCATTTTGAAAGAAATCGCAGGTTGAACCGTTTTTATATACTCACCAATCCCCCTTCTATTGCAGTAATGTCCGGTAGCAACTCAACATCAATCGTTATTGGAAAGTCGTAAACAGTGAAAAGAAATGTTTATCACAGTATCAAGTAAAGAAAGAATCTTGAATCACAGATCGGACCGAAACCTCAAAATTTCCCAAAGGGACAGATATCTAAAGAATTCTTTGAATCCTGGATGAATAAGGCGGTCACGGAGATAGCAATGCCTAATTAGAAACTCCATATAAATGGTACCAGCTCTCGGCATTACAAATCGACTGTGAATCATACACCCTGTACGCAGAAGAAGTAGGAAACTTACTATACATGTTAGGGAAAATCAAAGCCGTCCATTTTGTCCCAAAGATTAGTAATGAGATGAACATTTTTTCCAAAGTCGAGATGTCGGTAAAAAAATGTATATCTACTGGTATCTGTTGTTTACTTTATCTCTAATTGATGGAATTAATTTATCAAAAATACGTTAAAAATGGAAAGTACATCATCCAGTGAGATTGAAGATCTGGTATGTAAGAAACGGATAACAAGAAGCACCTACAATGGCTGAAAATTATAATTACACTCCACAATCTGCTAACTACAGAGGAAAAACACGGACAAGACAAAAGACAAACGTGAACAACGACAGGAACTCGGGACAGAGGGACTTAGTACCCGCACTATCAAAAGCCAGCGGTAGAGTTAGACTGGTTTATGGGTACCAAAACATCCCTTTTATCTTTCCAGTTTCCCTATAGTTGAATAAACATACGAATAAAACCCAATACAGGTAGACTACTAACTCTATGACCACAATCGTGAAAGGAGAGAAAATGACAATACGTAATTTTAAAAGATGGGTCAAGAGGTACTCGCCGCTACACCGCTGGCTAGCTCAAGGAGCCAAGTCTGCTGGTAAAACACTGTTGCACTACGAGAGAAAAATCAAACTCAAAACTTCCTGGGTCGATGCCACTTCTGGTGGACTGTTAGTCCCCGAGGATATTCACCAGCCCAGTAGTCAGCACTTCGGTGCTGACCCGAAAGCCGATTATATTTGGAATCTTACAATATCTAAATTTTTGTAAATTTTGTTTGAAACTAAGGAGTATCTCCCTCATGCAAAGCTCTGTCCTTGTCTGATTTTGGCTGTACATTTAGATGATATTGGTTATTTGTTCTCTATCAGTTTTTAAACATCTTTGGGTTTCTGGTCTTCCAAACGTTTGGGTTTTGTCTGCACTGATGAGACATTAGTTGTCGAAATGCGCATGTACAGAAAGTGGATTCACAGTGGCTTCGGTATTTAGTTATTTCTCAAAGGGTTTGGTCAAGAATCATCTTTTATTTTCAGTAGACGTCGGCAGTATCAGTGAGAGGCCAGTATGTGTGTAAAATGTTAAGGTCACTAGATCTAAAAGCTTATTTAACGGATGCAAGCAGAGTATCTTGTCGATATCTCCTATTAAGTAAAGTATACAAGTTACGTCCCAGCCTTTCTGGATCCTCAATCAGTTTCTAACATTTCCGTAGAAACGAGGATTTAAAATACCCTTAGTAATAAGTTGTTTGCGAATAACGCTATATTTAGATATCAAATGTTCATATCTATTATAAAACTTCTTAAATGTATTCAGCAACTTATGAATTCTGTAACCCTGTTGTAAGAGTTTGGCTGTGATAGTAATGTTACGTTCCTTAAAATTGTCAAGAGTGAAGTACCGGAATGTCGCCGTCAAGAAAAGGGAAAATAGTAATAGTAAATCAAAGTCATTCCTTTTATCATATATTTTTGTTTTTATTTTACCAGAGTCGATCCAGAAAAGGACAGTATTTGGAATCATGGTTTTGGGTAATTAATGTCTACATAATAAATTCAAAAAATACTAAAGTTGCATAAAAACTGCAAATTTCGGTATGCTGTACACGTATTTCAAAGAGTAACCTCTCATCAGCAGCATTAGAATCAAATAATATGGAAAGCCAAAATCCAAAAGTAGTCAAAAAAGAAGTACTCATTACAAAACACATCGAAATAGGGGACCAAAACCTGTACCAAGGACATCTACCGAGTGCCATACACGGAATGAAGCCTCGATATTTTACAAGTGGTTAGAATTTTGATAAGAACAGTAAAAAGGCAAGGTTTCATGTCAGATAAGTCTGACTATCGGGCTGGTGAATAAGATAAGCAAGATCCTTGAAGGTTAGCAGCTCCAAAATAGTTTTTTCAGAAAACCTCGCAAAGCGCGCATTTTAACTTTGTTTGTATGGGAATTTGCGTAGTTTTGAATAAAGGAGATGTATTTAACGCTTATTTACAAACGAAATAAGCTTAAAACAACCAAACAACGCCAAAGGAACAAACACTACAGTGAAATGTCATCTGGTCATCTATTGAAACCGAGGGAATCGTTAATTGGTTTAATTATGTTCATTTACTCTTGACCCTTATCAAAATGAATAAATACATAATTCGAGGTAATTAAATATAATTTGACAGCTATAATAACTAATTAAAGTCGAATATATAAAATAAAGGTAGAAATTCCATGTTCAAATTTTTATATCGATACAAACTCATGAGACACTTGGAAGAAATGTCGGCTTTTGTTTTTGTTTTACTAGGACTACTATGTTTGGGTAAGCTTTAAATACAGAACAGATGATAACATGATCTAACATGCATAAAATATGGTTGTTGTTTCTTTGGTTGTGAATGCAGAGCTTGAGTTATGTATAAATACAGAACAACAGAAATAATAATATACCGAAGTTTCAGTTAATTCACTTTCTGCATATGTTCATTTCGACAACTTACATCCATTCATTGCAGATAAAATGGGGAGAAAAAAGTTGTTCTTTCTTTGGCTAGGAATATGACACTTTGGTAAGCAGCAGATACAGACAAAATGAGTAAATAAAAAAAAGTTTATTGAAAAAAGACAGGGAATAATTACTTGCATTCATAAAAAGGTAAGTCTAAACTGTATAAGACAAGTTCGCCAACTCTTTAATCGGCTTGCTCTTATCTGTGTAACGGAACGCTTAAAATCATACAAGATATTTTTATAGTTTTAAGAAACTGGAGCTCATAAGCTTTTGCTTTTGTTGGAATAAGGAAAGGGGAAATTCCAAAATCAAATATCCAAAACATGACAATTTATATTCAACACGAATGGCGATAGCATAACAAAAACAAAACAAATGAACAAAAATGAACAAGAACGCCACATAACTAAAGCGCTAGCAGTGTGAACTCCTACAAAAACTTGAGGTATTACTAGATGCTCCGACAGGGTAAGCATGATCTACTCTACACTGTCAGTGAAAAGTACGGTTTTGTCACAGTCGTTGTATGTCAGTGCGTTTATTAAGTCTCACAAAACGAAGTTTGGAGAGACTTATTGCTTTTGCTCAATTCTTTTTATTTTTTCACTATTCTTGTTCTTCTTGTCGTTCGGCCAAAAAATTGTCCGACCATTTTCCTCGAAAACTAACGGTCTGATCTTCACCAAACTTCATGGGAAAATGGATCCATATGAATCCCGAAAGATGAAATCAGGTTTTAGAATTTTTGGAATGGCTTCGGATGCCATAAAAACAGCAAATAAGGCGGGAAAATGAAAGTGCTCAGAACTGGATGAAAATGTACAGGAAGGTTGCTTAGGACATGGTGAAATGGTTTCTGGTCTCCAAAACTTCAAATTGGCACTCGTTGCCACAGAAAGGACAAAAGGCGGGAAAATGAAATTATATAGATCTGTTTGAAACTTTACAGAAAGGTTGCCTTAGGTGTGGGGACTTGGTTTTTGGTGTCAAAGACCAAGTTCAAAATGGCGACCGTTACCATGGAAACAGAAAAAAGCGGGAAAATCTAAAGTGCTCAGAATCTAATAAAGCTCAACAGACAGGTTGCATAGGTTGTGTGGAAGTAATTTGTAGTCCTAATTTCTGGTTTGGAATTCGTTTGGGAGACTTTTGTATCAGCATCCTGATACAGTTATACATTTTTAACTCTGGATTTAACCAAATATATTTATTCCCATCTATAAAAAAGAAACATTGTAGGGTGTGTCAAATCATAGTGACTACCGTAAATATTCTGTAGTGTCAATTGCAACATTTTTTCTTGTTTGATTTTTACTTTGAGTTTTTTTGTGTACTTATTTTTAGCCATTTACCAAACATAGGGGGAGGGTTTGGATCCAAGAAAACGAGTTTAACCCCACCGCAATTTTTGCGCCTGTCCCAAGTCATGAATATGTTGGTCATTGGCTTGTCCTTGCCTTCTTACAAAATTTTAGTTTCTTGATATTTGGGTTATTGGATGTGGTTTATTTCCATTGATTTATTCACTTTTTTACCTTTTCGGGGCCATTTAGGGCTTGCTATATGGTGTGAGGTTCCTCACTGTGTTGAAGATCGTACGGTGACCCCTAGATGCTTGTTTTGGGTGGTTTTAACCAGGATATGGGATCTTGTCTCCTTGACATTTACCCCATTTCCTTTCTTTTTCATATTGATTGAACATACCCTTAATGTATAAGTTTTTGAGACAGTAATTTCGCTCTGTCGACAAAATCGCTGTATAAGGTACAGGCACGACAATAGCGAATGAGTTGAGAAATGTAAACACCATATGCCAAAGATCAGGTTGATGATGGTGTATCATTGGGGTCTCTTCAATTTCCAGTTCATTTGGTATTATAGGATGACAGTTGTCCTTAAATTGAGCAATTTCTTAATGAAAGAACACCATATCATCTGTATAACGGAAGCTGAAATTAAAGGACTTGGCTAGCTAATGGTCTTTTTTCTAAACTAGTAATTGTATGAACCTGGTTTCATACGATCTGCTAAAAGTCACGCACAATTAAATTCCTAATTGGTATCTGCTGGAAAAGTTGTCCACCGAATTCTAAAAATATGCTTATTATGTGGGAGAAAAGAATAAAGCGTAGAAAAATAAAATGTTTTAACACTGTTTGACTGTTACAGTGGTTGAGTTCAGTTGAAGATAAATATTCTAAAAAGTCTTTTGAGTTTTTGAGAATCCACATCTTATTCACTACACTTGTTGGGTATACTTTATCACGGTAAAAGACACACGCTCGATTGTAACATGATTCAGTCAGAAATCCGGTTGACTAAAATGATCTACCCTTTAAATTAGGAGCTCTTCAAAATCTAGCAATAAACTTGTACCTCCAATATGGACGCGGCGGTTGGGGCAGGTCTTGAAAATGTTACTGTAACATTGAAATATCGTTAAATACCAGGATTATAACAAAGCGGATAAAATGACAAGTGGTTTTTCTTTCAATCTCATCATTACAAAAGACGCTGAAACCAAAAATAACATTCCAAAATAGGAGTTGAAGTCGTTGTTATGTCGACCCGGAAGGTATTTATTAACAACTGTTCGATGAGAAAAAAATCGCAAAAAATTCAAATCTGATTGTGCGAGAAAAACACACATTCATTCGATCGGCCTTCCCGATGTAAATTCAAAGATCAGTTTTTAAAAAAATCGAAACATATGCCAAAAATCGGTACAGTTTCACAGTATAGGAACCTGTGCGCCTAAAATATCTGTCTTACGGTTCTATCTGTAGGCTGTAGAACGTTTTTAGGGGAAACTCCACTTCAACAGAATATGCCAGATAAGTTTTTTCATGTTTTATTGTTAAAAAGTAAATATTTTGTGTACTAAAAGGGGTTTATTATTTTTCTAGTAGACTGTCAAGTGTCTCTTTATCCGTAATTGTGAAGAAGTTGTCCCGCGAGAGCTGATTTCTTGTAATCAATGCCATTGCATCGCGTTAAAAAAATATTTTTTCTCCAGTTTACATGAAAAGCTAAACTTACAACGCTCACACTTCTTGTGGCAACTATAAAAGATAATTCTTACTTTCATGCCAAATTTCAACAGTATTTGTAGCTGCGTTGTCGAGAAAATCGTTGTTTTAAAAAATTAATTATGTAGGCTGTTTAAAGTAACTTTTATCACAGACTGTAAGTCTATCTTACGGTTACTTTGTATGCTGTTTAACGAATATATAACTACACAATATATGAAAAAAAACACGGTAAAATGAATGTTAAGGAAATTTCAGTTATTTTCGATAATCAGTGAAGGGATGTGGAGTAAATGCACATGAGACAAAGTCTCTACAAATACACATGGGAAAAATAAGCAATGAAACAATGATTTTTGTTCGTTTTTCTTTACCTTGCGAGTCTGTTTCGGCAGAATGTTTCCCTCAATTCATTTCTCCGTGTGTATCTCATTGAAAATGATAATACGCTTTGTCCTTCGCTATTTTGAACATGTTTTTAAAGAATGCAACAAATTTAACCTTCCCTTTTTTCGTTTTACTTTACAAATCCTGAGATATATCGATCATTGCCTCTGAAACTGCTGAAGCAAACTGTAATAAGATTGCGTATGCAAGGTCTTTACTGTTTTTTAACAATATATTCACAAACCTTGCTGTCACTGCATACTTTACCTTTTGATATTTTCTTAATCTTACCAAAGCCCGCTGAACCAAACTTGACAGGTAAGATGTATGGAAGTATGTAGTTTGGTTCCTTCCATGCTACAAACTGGCAGGGCCACCAGACGAAAAGAAATTACAGTAAGGGCAACCGATATGGTACTAGCATTTTGTAATATTGTCTATAGAGGTCTATAGACAATTGGATTCCTAGCAATAAGCAGTGCATTCTTCTATTAAGGCCCTTATTTAATGTATGCATACACGAATGGATTCCGTACTTTAATTTGTCAGATTATGCAGGTTTATACAATTGTGCTTTACTACATGAAAGAGAATTAATTTCACATGTTAAATCACCGGGGGATCCAGCTTCCGTAAAGGGGGATCCCAATGAGTTTCCAGAAAAAAGGGTTTCAGACCACTTTTTTGGTCAGTTTTGCGTTAATTTTGCACGAAATTTTAACTTTTTTCGTGAAAAGGCTGAGAGTTCCGAGGGTTGAATTCGCAAATGTTACTAAATGGGACGCCATCATAATTATCCGTATACTTAAGTATTACAACACTTTCATAACTTTCATAACTTATTAAGAACAAATACAAATAAGTCCGCAATGTTCATTAGATGAGCAGATCAAATTCCAACCCTTGATTTTTTGAAGATTAAAATACAACCAAGTAAGATATTTTCATTTGGTTTTATTATTGATGACAATTTTAAAGAGGTGGGGTCGCTTACTCGTGATTTTATTTCCTTCAGCATACCAGTTTTTCAATGTATTAAATCTTTACCAAAATTGTGTTATCAGATCATCCGTTATAAGAAAAGAAAATCAATTCAAATGTATTTTCATACTTTCAGATGAAAGATTCAGCCACTGAACTTGCCATTTCATTGCAATTTTGACAGATTTCGGCAATTTTTGTTAAAATTCGATGTATAGTACATACAGAGCCAAACTATACTAACAGCCATTTGGAAGGGCAAATGTTTATACACTCGCAACAAAAAAAAATGGTTTTGGTTCTCGGTGTCTTTCGAGAAGTACCATCTTCCCAAACACTGTAAAATGACTTTAATAGAGAGAAATTGCTATTTACAGCCATGCTTACATGTAAAAAAAAAACACACGCATGGCATATATTAATTTTACTCTTAGGAAGTACAAATACCAGAGACTACCTTCAACATATGAGATTATTCTGAAAGTAACCCAAGTTATGAACAAAATGCACGTCTTTATGACCCTATCTCATTATTTTTAATGTTATCTAATACAGTCTATGAGCCCTAAGTTATAATTCAAAGTGATATTTCTTGCTATTTTTAGGTTTTTTTTTTCACATAAATGTGTTTGGATATTTCTTCTTTGTGTGCTTCTATGATGTAGTGAAATATTTTTTCGAAACAGTAAAAGTTTCATTCACAAAGTAGCAAAAGTGCTGCTGACACGGTCCATTTTACTACAAAAGTGATATATAATACTTCAAGTTGCAAAAACATAATAAAATTTCATGGAATGGCTAAATACTGCTAATTTCAATAAAAATAATACGTCAGTCAGCCTACAACAACTGTGTTCTTGATAAAACAGTAATCAGACCTACAGTACTACCGTAAACAGTATACAGTTGACAATTTTATTAAAATGATATTTTCACCATCAAAAGGAAAGTACATATGATTATCTGGCTTTGTATATGCAGTTAATAATACAATATACTAACTCTATGAATATAAAGACAGACACGCACACATGAGCAAAGAAATAGCTCTATTTCTGTTTTATGACCACAGGCATTTGTTTCATATATGAAAATAAAATAATAAACCCTCCCCTATAATGAAACAAATGCCTGTGTAAAAAAATCCAGAAAAACTGGGACGTAACTTACATTCTTTACGTAATGGGGGATATTGACCGGATATTCCTCATGATTCCGTTAAATTGGCTTTGGGATCCAATGACCTGAAGATTTTACAATTATACTGGCCTCTCACTGATACTGCCGATGTCTACTGAAATCCATGGTGATTCTTTACCAAACCCTTCGGGAAGTTTTGAATTTGATTATTATTCCGTAGTGCGACAGTGTTTTACCAGCAGACTAGGCTCCTTGAGCTAGCCGGCAGTTTAGCAGCGAGCACTCCTCGACCCATCTTTCTAAATTACGTTTTGTCTATTCCTTCCTTTTCAAGATTGTGGTCTTAGGGCCTGTTCAGGTAAAAACTGCTTAATCCACATAACATTCACACTGCAAAAGTTAATCAGGATTAACTTAATCCACAATGTTACGTGTATTTTAACTAAAAACCGGTTAATGTGAACGTAACCGGATAAATTAATCCAGATTAACTTAATCCGGATTAACTCCAGTACGAACAGGCCCTTAGAGTTAGTGGTCTACCTGTATTGGTTTTTACTTGTATGTTTATCATACTATGGGGAAACGGGATAGAGAAAGGGGAGGTTTGGGTACCCATAAACCGGTTTAACCCTACCGCTGGCTGTTGCCAGTGCCGGTACCAAGTCCGGCTATTCCGAGTTCCTATCGTTATACATGTTTGTCTTTTGTCATTTTATTGTTTTTCTTGTGCAGTTCCTTGGTTGATTGTGACATGTGATTGTAATGTTCGGCCATTGTAGGTGTTTCCTGTTATCTTCCTTTCATTAATCCATTTACTACATGGACTGTTATTTGTTTTATCAGACTAAATAATCGACTCATACATGGCAACACAGAAAGATATTACAACTGATCTGGGGTAAGCTATCAAAAGAAAACTATGGTAGTTTTTGATTTCATATTCTCAATAATTCTTTTTTTTACAGAAATTTCTTGCTATTCTTTGCACCATGGGCGACAGAGAAATTCAATTGACACAGAAATGGGTATAGATTGTATTGCAGCAACGGAAATAATAGAAAACACTAACAGAACAGGAACTAGCTCCAATTTGATTGATAAGCTCTGTCTGTAAGTATCATGCAATATTTATGTAACAGACGATTTGGTTGCTCAAAAATTATCTTCAAATACGCTATCTACCTGCCTCAGACAGAGACGTACAACAACTTTGCCGCCATTTGCAGGCTATTTTAAAACAACAAAAGGTTGGGTCGGTCATGATCCCTTCAATAAAATAGAATTGAACACGACATTGAAGTTCAAGCATCATTACGATTTGAAACAAACAGCCAAAAAAAAAAAATTCAAGCGAAGCGGTGACCTCACGTCGTTACGAGAACTTTTTAACACAAGACTTTAACCGTTGTATCGAGGATTCTTGGGTGAGATCAGGTGCACCGGTAGAGTAAACATCTTCTGCCTCTTATAAGACACCCGCCGAGTTCGACAAGTCAAATCCGATAGTAAAGTCAAATCTGGTAGAGGAAACAACAATCTTAATCTAATGATAGTTCTAGGGCTCCACCGCTCACCATGAAAATAAATTCTAAATTGGGTATGCCCCAATGATATCCAATCAATACTTTAAGACAATGCTGAAAAACAAGAGTTTTAAACTGTAAAAAATCAATTAACTTATAGACATATCAAAGTAATGTTAAAAAAGGAGATACCAAGACAGCTTGAAACAAGTGCCAGACGTGCTGCTGTCTTGGGGTCCTTGAACGGCATGGAACATCATGCTTACCTATCAAAGTATTTAATCTCGCCCTGAAATATCGTTTATAAAATAAGAGTTGAGCATTTGGTATTTGTGACAAATATTGTATTGATTGTAGACTTAATATTAATGTTTTTCACTTATCAAATCCCCTGGTTTGGTTAAGTGACTAATATACAGGAAGGAACCTTGGTGGGATCGTTGTACCACCAAGGGGATTTGTTAACAACATGTTGTTTATTAAAATGTTTTAAAATCGAAAAAAGGAGTTCAAAATACCGGTAGATTGATCATGATTCTATACAATTGGGATGATAAATCAACAACAGCTACAGTGACAAATGTAATGCTTAACAAACAAGTGAAAAAAAGATAAACAACTACTTAAACAGATGGCTAAACGATAGTTTTAGAAATATATGACAATTGGATATCAAATAGTAAAAAAACTGGTTGTATAAGGTAAACCTCTTCAAAAGGAAGTATCTTTTGCTACAAGAGTATGCAAAACGTAAGACCATTCCAATATAATAAATTTATTTTTAGAATTACAAACAGCCAAACAAGATCCCGTTTGTACGTCTTTCTTATAAAGAGTGATCATAGGTACTACTTGCTCGATAAAATTCTGAATATGTAAGACACTTTCTGCGTACGAATCATTTTAATGTTTATTTATTATTGTTTTTGTACACTTAAGTTTAATTAGTGTTTTTGTACACTAATTAAACTTTCAAAGTCCCTTTGAATTGTCTAAAAATGTTATTGCATACCAATCTGCCATTGCCTGGGATGACCTTGAAAAAGTTTTATCTTACAAGAATGACGAATCTGCCTTGTGTTTTATCATTACTATAAATGTAATTTAAGAAACAAATTGACAGAAAATTCAGATTCCATTTACAATTATTATTTTAATGATGTAGTTTTAATAATTTCAAACGGAGACTTCTTTTTCAGGGACAAAATAAAACAAAACGACACTTTTTAATCATGAGATAAAGGTAAAACGGGCGCAAGAAATTTCCGAAAAAAATTAAATTCTTGAATGGATGTTTCCGAAAAATTTGATATCCCTTTTCCGAAAATTCATTTTACATGTAAACTTTCATAATAATGCTCTGTCTCTTTCTCTTTTGATCAATATAGTGGTCTTGTAGTTAGAAATCTACTTGTATTGGGTTTTATTCGTATTTATTTTACACACAGAGAGAAAAAAGGAGGTTTGATTCCCCTAAAACCGGTTGAACCATACAGCTGGCTTTTGCAGCCATTCTCGGTAGGTGTTTCCTGTTATCTATTATTTTTAAGCAACTGACCAGGTCAGCCAGGTTCTGCGGCGGACACCATCCAGTTTGTCGTAGATATAATAGCACCGGGCAATGAAAATTGCATTTAATTAAGTTGTCGTCTTGCATACTTTTCCAACAGCAGTACATATGTAGCTATTCCTGATGCTACACGATTCTCTCTTAATATTACCATACAGCATGCATGTTATTTAGCTCAGAATTCTTATTTCACTACCGCGTGCTAAGAAAGAGTAATTATTTTTTTACCTGGATTATGAAAGATGTGCATGTAATAATTTTTCGGAAAAGTCCTGATTTTTATTCTCGGAAAAGGGAACAAAAATTTACGGAAAAGGGAAAAAATATTTTCGGAAACGTCCACCATTTTTCGGAAATGTCTCCAATGGGCCTATTAATTACCCACGCTGCCAAATTATACACACTAAGAACTAGTATACCATTTAAGTAATAGACAATAACAGAATTTCAGTTATTGAATTCCATCATACAATTCATGACAAAAAGAATTTTTAATTTTTCAAATTACAATTTCGAAAATAGAATGTTCTTATGCAAACACATTTCAAAATACAGAAGAAAATGAGAAGAGCAAATAGACATTTCATTGGTGTGCAAGTATTATTGCTTTCTAGAATGTCATTACTGGTTTGACAGATTCTCCTTACAAGAACGAAAGTTAAAAAAAACTATGGAAAGAACCGACATTATTGTACAAAAAGGAGTCTTAAAAGTTCTGTTTTAAGTGATATCTCATTTAAATTGAAATTAATTAGTTAAAAAGAACGAGAAAATCGTAGTATGGAATAAAAAAAATTACAGGAAACATCTTCAATGGCCGAAAAACACAGTCTTATGCCACTATGTACCAAGAAACTACACAAGAAAAAAAACACAAATGAAAAAAAAAACAAAAGACAAACGTAAACAACCATTTGAAATCGGGAAAGCCGTACTTGGTACCGACACTAGCAAAAGCCAGCAGTAGGGTTTAACCGGTTTATGAGTACCTAAACCTTCCCCTTTTCTGTACCGTTTCCCTATAGTTTAAGTTATAGTTTCTTTGCTAGAATATCTATATACCCTATTCCTTTTCAAGATTGTGGTCATGGAGTTAGTAGTCTCCCTGTTTGAGGTTTTCTTTGTATGTTAGAGGTTACAAAGAAAACCTCAAGCAGGGAGACTACTAACTCCATGACCACAATCTTGAAAAGGAATAGGGTATATAGATATTCTAGCAAAGTTTTCTATTTATCATTATACATTGAAACACGTCTAAACAGAACCCTAAATAAATCGAAACCCTGCGTAAACCAAACATGATTTGAAGACACTTTGTATAAATTTCTGTATATCATGAACCTGTGTAAACCAAACAACTGTATAAACTGAATAAATTCTTCAGTCCCGGGAGGGTTCGGTCGGAAAAGGTTTCACTGTACAACTATGAGAAATAACATGGACATGTTCACACGAACTCCTTGAGAAGCGAGACTGTGTCGACAGAGTAAACGTCTCCTGTTAGGAATGTTCACATAAACTCCTTGATAAGTGAGATTCCTTGTCGACAGAGTAAACGTCTCCTGCTAGGCATGTTCACATGAATTCCTTAAGAGGAGATACTGTGTCGAGAGAGAGTAAATGTCTCCTACTAGGCATGTTCACATGAATTCCTTGAGAAGTGAGACTGTTCGTCGACACAGAAAATGTCTCCTACTACGCATGGTCACATGAATTCCTTGAGAAGTGAGATTGTGTCGACAGAGTAAATGTCTCCTGCTAGGCATGTTAACATGAACTCCTTGAGAAGTGAGACTGTGTCGCTAGAGTGAACGTCAAATGTTAGGCATGTTCACATGAACTCCCTGAGAAGTGAGACTGTGTCGACAGAGTAAACGTTTCCCGTCAGATATACGTCTCCTGCTCTAGGCGTGTTCACATGAACTCCTTGAGAAGTGAGACTGTTCGTCGACAGAACAAGCATCTCCTGCTAGGCATGTTCACATGAGCTCCTTGAGAAGTGGTACTATGTCGACAGAGTAAACGTGTCCTGCTACGCATGTTCATATAAACTCCTTGAGAAGTGAGACTGTATGTCGACAGAGTAAACGTCTCCTGCTAGGCATATTCACATGAACTCCTTGAGAAGAGAGACTGTTCGTCGACATTGTAAACATCTCCTGCTAGGCATGTTCACATGAACTCCTTGAGAAGTGAGACTGTTCGGGGACAGACTAAACATCTCCTGCTAGGCATGTTCACATGGACTCTTGAAAAGTGAGACTGTTCGTCGACAGAGAAACGTCTCCTGCTACAAATGTTCACATAAATTCCTTGAGAAGTGAAACTGTTTCGATTGAGTAAACGTCTCCTGCTAGTCGTCTGCACATGAATTCCTTGAGATGTGAGACTGTTTCGACAGAGTAAACGTATCCTGCTAGGCGTGTTCATATGAACTCCTTGAGAAGTGAGACTGTGCGTCGACAGAGTAAACGTCTCCTGCTAGGCATGTTCACTTCATGAACTTCATGAGAAGTGAGACTAAGTGTCGACAGAGTTAACGTCTCCTGCTAGGCATATTCACTTCATGAACTTCTTGAGAAGAGAGACTGTTCGTCGACAGAGTAAGGGTCTCCTGCTAGGCATGTTCACATGATGGTGAGAAGGAAGACTGTGCGTCAACAGAGTTAACGCCTCCTGCTATACATGCATCAATTCACCAAAACTTTTTATGTAATTATACAGTCGATATTCCACAGAAATAACACTTACATATATTACTATATCAGATATTCTACAGAGATGAAAAAATGTGTTGAATCCACCCCGGGCCTGATAACAACACTTCCAAAGGTCGTGATCATCTGGATCTATTCTGAAGTGCCACATTTGTGTAGACAATGGAAGGAAGGTAAACAATGATAGTTAGAGAATATGTAAGTCTCGTTCAATTTAAAACTTCCGGGAATATAAATTTAACTGGATGTTGCATTTCAAATGTATGACGTCAAGACATAAATCTAAACGTTATAAATCCTCTGACGTCTTGTTTCGTGGTAAACTTTGACGTTTCATTTTTCTCGTGAATTCTCTGGTGTCACATGACGAGACTTACAGACCCTATTACAAGTACCCATATTGATATTCTCTGTCACAGTAAGTTCGTTATATATTTATTTTATATATCTACGACCTTTCAATGGCAATTGATGTTGAGTTGCTACTGGACACAAAAGGGGAGGTTTAGCTAGCCATAAAGCCGGTTTAAACCACCATTGTATTTGAAATGCCTGTACCATGTCAGGACCATTGCGGTGGACAATTTGCCGGTGGGTTTCACCTGATTTGTCTTTTTGTCTAATGGACTTCTGCTCTTGACCACTCTGTTCGGTAATTTTGTTATTACCCCTACTTGGTTATTACCACTGGGCCTATGCCTCAGCTGGTGGACTGTAAGTCTCCGAGGGTGTTCACCAACCCAATAGCCAGTACTTCGGTGCTAGCCCGAAAACCGATTTAAGGGAGTACGAGTGCCAGAAATTTTGTAATTAGAATTAAATTCTGATCTTTTGTTTTGAAGAGCACTACTAATGGAACAATTTTGAAAATCCATGTAGGAATTTTTGAGATATAAGACCTCAAAATTTTGGCGGGTAACAGATCTCTCTAGAGTTTTCCTTCAATTTGCATAAGATGTTTATAGGCCTTTAAATATATGAAAATTATAATTGGAAGTCGATTGAATTTTATACACAGTCTATTTTATGTATTTTAAAGTGACTTATGACCAAGAAAATGTAATCCATGTGCAAAAAAAAAAAATTAGCACTGTTTGAATGGATAAAACCCAAGGATGTAGAATGTTTCTGAAATCTGACGCTCGTACTCCCTTAATTTCGAAACTTGCAATATTCTAAATTTAATAAAAAATATATTTAAAACTAAGGAGAATATCGCCCGTGCACAGCACTGCCCTTAGCTGATTTTGGCTTTTCTATTTAGATCCTATTGGCAATTTGTACTCTTTCAGCTTTTACACGTATTTCGGCTTATTGATTTCAAAGTGATTCGATTTGATCTGCACATAAGTTGTAGAAATGGTCATATCGTTGTAATTTACATGTTTATTTATAATAGTTCCAAAGTACGATGATGAATGCTATTGATGGTTTTCTAATACTGAAAAAGCGTCGAAATGATGTATAAGCAGATGTAGTATTCATAAAATGCATTGTTCTGCAGACGCTAAAAAGGTTTGGGCATGCGTCATTGGTAACGTGAAGGAAATAACTGAAATGTGTGCGGCAGAGCCTTTTCCTGAACATGTCACTACTGATTCGTAAGTAAATTTGATGATTTTGCTCATATCAGTGTTGGGGGAGATTGTTTACATTGTTTACATTACTAACTTTTACCTTTACAAGAGTAGGGGAAGTTTTGATTTTATGTAAACAGGCTATGAGAAAAAAATAAATACCAAAGTTGCTATAAATTTAGATTCTTCTGATTGATATTTTGACGGAGTATTTGGAGGACAAAAAAAGGTTGAAAAAAGGGGTTGAAGGCCTCATGGTGACTTCAAGATGAAGAACAACAATAAAAGCGTTGTTCCTTTGCTTGTTTTTTTACCGTGTATTTGTAGAGACTTTGTCTCATGTGCATTTACTCCATATCCTTTTATTCACCATTTATTTTACTTTATAAGAGTACCAAACATTATATACAAATGAAATTGCCCAATAAGACAGAAGGAAAAATTGTCGATGGCATCAATCAGTTACTTATGTTTATGTGTTATTTTGACAGCATATGATCCCATGAGCTAGAACATACGCACAGGGCGAGATATCGCTATCAAAACTTGGCAGAGATGTATGGAATGTCCATTCTTAGTGTTGCTGTCGATCTGGCATCCAATATGGCCGCCAAACGGGAACTAAGTTTATTGTCAGACCCAATGGTAAAATGCATATAACGATCTTCTTCTAGAGAACTGTTGAATGCATTTAATTCAAACGTGAAAATTAAATACGAAATATAACAGTACACAATGGCCGAAAATTACAATCAAAGGCCACAATCCACAAGGGTAAGTGACAATTCACCAGGGAACGGCACAAGGGTAAGTGACAATTCACCAGGGAACGGCACAAGAAAAACACCAACAAATTGCAAAAGACAAACGAAAGATAACGACAATAACTAACTCGGGATAGCTGGACTTGGAAAATGCAAGTTAACATAAATGATATCTTCGATTTGCTGACCAAGTATTCTTACTTTGGCGCGGATCCAACATCCAACAGTGCCACCAGATGAGAGCTTAGAAATTCATACTTGTCTTTTTCCAGAAAACTGCTGAATAGATAACAAGAATGGTACTTATGAAGTGCTGACCAACTATTGTTACCTTGGTGCCGATTCTGTTTCCAACGTGGCTACCAGCGGGAAACTAAGTTTAACATTAAAACTTGCGGGAAATGCATACACAGATCCTCTAGAAAACCACGGAATAGATTAAAACTAAACATAGCATGAATGTTACTTAATAATTGATACTTAATAATAAAGCACTGACCAGCTTTTGTTTATTTGGTGCCGATCCGTCGTCAATCATTGCCGCATCGGAAATAGTTTAACGTTGGGCCCTACGTGAAACTGCAACCAAGATCTTCTAGAGAACCACAGAATGGTTTAAAATCAAACATTGCATGATAATCACTTATGAGGTGCTGAGAAAGTGTTGTTATTTTGGTGTCGATTCATCACCCAACATGGCTGTCAGCGGGAAGCTTATTTTAAGATTGGATCCTATTATGGGGAATTTAATACAAAGATCTTCTTTTAGAAAACCGCTGAATAAATAACATGAATGATATTGATGAGGTATTGACCAAGTGTTGTTACTTTGGTGTCGATCCGTCATCCTACATGGCAGCCAGCAGGGAATTGGTTAAAAACTGGACCTTATGGAAAATGTATAGATATACCTTCTTCTACAGGACCACTGAATGTATTTAAACTGAACTTGCCGCCAGCAAGGAACTTAGTTTAACATTTGACCATATCTGTAGTTCATACAAAGAATTGTATTGTCTTCACACATAATTAATTTTTAAATAAACATGGCATAATTGTCACTTATGAAGTGCTGAGTTATATGAAATGAATGATATTTATGAGGTGCTAACCAAGTGTTGTTACTATGATGCAGATCCGTCATCCAACACGGCCACCAAAGACGAATGTAGTTTAAACATAGGATTCTATGGGAAATGCATGCAAAGACTTTCTAGAGAACCACTGACTAGATTTATAAATGGCTGCCAGTTAGAAACATTGGTTAATATATTGGAGTCTTTGGAAAGAACACTCAAAGGTCTTTTCCTATGAAAAAAATCTAAGCTTATTAGAACCAAACTTTGCCATTGTTTAATATTGGATCCTAAGTAAATTACATTGAAATATGTTTCATCTGAAACAACTGAGAATATTGGAGCCACACTAAGTCACAATATATTACTTATTGTTGATGTTAAAAAAAAGGGTCTTACATGATTACACCTTATCCAAAGTGGCCACTAGTGGGAACAAAGTTTAATGTTTGAGTACATTCAAAGATCTTTTCATCTGAAATCAGTTGGAAATAAAGTTTAACACTGCAGTTCTCTTTCAAATTATGTCCTTAAGGTCCGTCCCTTATCTAAAATTATGGCCAGTAAGGTAACGAGTTTAACATGAACCCTGATCTGTTTCTTAACATAGTTTGAAAATGAGACCCTGTAATACAGTTTACTAGTATTTGTCTGTATGGGCCATGGACCAGGTAAACGATACACTCTCCTGTGAGCCTCTTGTTTTAATATCAGTACAACATTTTGTCAGGAAAGGGTTCACTTGACAATTATTTTAAAGAACTACACGAAACAAAGTACATTTTGAATCGCATCATCCTTCGTTGATACAATCGTTTCTTAGAGTTGAATTACGTCATAATATTTTTAAAATATGGACGTTTTGCAGTATAGACCAGTGACCCAGTTTCCTTGGTTCTCTGAAGATAGGTTTCTTTAATTATGCATTTGTGACTGTGTTTTGAATGGCTCTTCGGAGAGAGAAAATATAAAAGAAGCTTGGTTTCAAGGAAACTCACTCTTGATCTTGTTTTCATCAAGGATTACTTGAAATTTATTTCAATTGATTATACATTATAGACTAAATTAAATGGTAAAAAGGCATATATATATCCGTGTGCTTTTAACGGAGATAGATGACATTGAAAATTTGGTGGGAAATGGATTTCACTTGATTTTCCCTCGATTTACCATCAGGCCTTTTTTCTTAAACACTAAGAAGTAATATCAAGAATTTTATTAAAACTTGACAGGTGTCTTAATTTGACCGATAGAAGTCATTTATGAAATAAAAAATGGGGATAAATGCGCAAAATTCTTTAATCCATCGAACTGGAGAAAACCAGAGTAGTTCCGAAATCTGACACAAGTTAAAAAATATCAATAGTGAGCCACCTTAATTAAATTTCTTGTGAAAAAGTTTATTATTATTAAAAGTTATTGCATTCAAGACGTTTGCAGAAGTGATAGATGTATCGAGTTAAACTGCTTAGATATATTCGGGTCAACAAGATATGGCTTATGTGGAAAAACTCTGCAGTCTGACATCAACTTAGGGAAGGGTGATAATTAACAAGTCATATCTTTTAAATAGTAAATGAAGGTGCCAAAACAGTCCTAATCATATTTAGACGGAGAGACCAGAAAGGGAAAACTAGCAGCAATACCGAATGTAGTGGTTGATATATTCCGACAAATAATGTCTACATAGTTGATATCGACCAAAGAAATATAGGACAGTAATTACACAGAGGAGGGTGTAGATATAAAAAAATAAATACAAAAAATCCAAGAGTCTAAAACTTGAGCATCTGAGGACAAAACAATGTAAAATTTATTTAATTGGTTCTATAAAAACTGAATTAATACAGAACCTTACAATATCTAAATTTTTGTAAATTTTGTCGAAAACTAAGGAGTATCTCCCTCGTGCAAAGCTCTATTATTAGCTGATTTTTGGCTTTACATTTAGATCATATTGGTTATTTGTTCTCTATCAGTTTTTGAACATCTTTGATTTTATGGCCTTCCAAACGTTTAGATTTTATCTGCACTGAAGAGATATATGTTGTCGAAATGCGCATGTGCAGAAAATGAATTCACAGTAACTTCGGTATTTAGTTATTTATATATACAAATATTTATTCATATATTTTTCTTGCTTTCAGGTTGATAGAGAGAAGAATTGTATGCTATTCGAAAGCCTTAGTTGGATGTTACACCTCCAGCAACTTGCGCGATATAATTCACACGCTTATCACATTCTTTTCCTATAGAATATAATATATAACAGATAAACGACAGTTTATGTACTGGTCAAAGAAGAAATAAATTATATTGAAATATATATATATTTGATGGCATTCATTATATTTTCTAAAATATTTAAATTTTTGTTTAGTCTCCATAGCATTCATGGATAGACAAATGCCTAAAAGCTAATATGTAGACAATTTTTTTATAATTCAACAAAGCCTCAAAACAGACTGTGGCCATATAAACAAAAGTTTACAAAGGATACAAATTCTTACTTGTCCATCCAACAATCAGAGTAAAATGATATCAAATTATCATCTTCACACGCTATAACCTTTCAGGAAACACAGAGCATTTTTAAAAGAAAACATTCAAGCTAAATCACAATACATATAACGGTAAAACTGTAAAAGAACACGCTCAAATGATTGAAAGAGCACATGTTCGTTGGCATGACAGGTAAAGACATACCAATGCTAGGGGTCGTCTTGAAGTTACTATGTCCTGACTAAAGTTCAATGTTGAAAGCTCATCGTGAATTCAAGATAAAGAACAACAATAAAAGAATTGTTCCATTGCTTTGTTCCACAAGGTATTTGTAGAGACTTTGTGTCATTTACTCCATAACCTTTTATTGTTTATTAAATACAGCCAAAAGGGACAATACTAGAGTAAAACATGCTAAGTGAAAACTCAGCCATCGTTTACTATCAGATAAGCACATATTTACAACGGGGTAGATTTTGCTGATTTCACGGTGAATAAGAGCAACAAAAGCGCAGTACCATTTCCTAAACCTCACCAAGTATTTGTAATATTTTTTTCCATGTACATTTTATCAAGTCCTTTCTTTTTTCCTTTGAATACTACTACATTTACCCCAAAATGCAGGTCAGCACTATGTCATGGTGGAAAATTCGCTCAAATACTTTAGGAACTTGAAGACATTTAGATTTGGAAAGTATAATCAAATTTTCATTTCATAACTATTTCTGGACTTTGAATTGATATTTTAGTGTAAAATGTTGCGTTTTTAATCCTCTTACATTTACTTATTAACTTTACAGTTTTAGAGACACTAAGATTAGTTTTTTTCCGGTATACAAAAGATAATTTGCCTTTGTTAATTGTTATATTGTGCTAATCGACTTTAATCTGACATGGAATTCGTCACTCAAATTAAGTAACACTTGTTAAGTTTTGACATGCATATTTAATTTTTTATAAGTAGTATATGATATTTTGTTTTGATCAGATTGGATTTCAGTTTTGTACTGATCAGAACCATCTTTGTAAAATTGTTGTTGATTCCATGCTGAACTTATTAAATTATTATTCGTGGTAACCAGAGTCGTTGTTGCTAAGAACTAAGTGTACAAAGTTACAGTTGGCACCTAGATTCACTATTTAGTATATTGTCGTTTTGTGTGCGCGGCGCCAGGCCGGCACCCATCTTATCTGCACAGGAGACGCACAAAAGTCTCGCTGTGACAACTATCTCAATGCGCAGCTGAAGTTTCATAGCCATCAAAGATACATATATCGATCAGAAATAATTTGGATGACATGCAATATCTAAAATTTAGTACTTAATCAGCGTATTACAGAAACAGTCACACGTTACCAGTAACCAATATTCTAAATTATTCTCTAAAATAGTTTCAGTGTTGTTTTGTGAAATAGTATACTAAGTATGCTGACAGGCCAACAACTAAAACGATAAGGTTGAATACAGTACGTGACAACATCAAGATTAACACATTATCTTCCCTATAATTTTGATCTAAACATTTTCAATTGAGTACATATATTGTGATAGAGGATATTCTGAACTTTAACAGATAAATTTAAATTGAATTGCCATTTTTAAGATTTTCAGATGTAAACTTTTGGTATGAGTATTGCGAATGCAATTGCCTTTCTATTCGTATGCTAGGTAGATGTTCCGAATTGTCACGTCAAAATGCTTTTGGTTCCAACATATATTATTGACACCAGTAATCTGTATAATAAATTCGGTGTGCATACATGTGTGTACCAACGTCTAGTTAGGAAGTCTTCATTCGCGTTTACTCATTTGGTCACAATAGGCATTGTGGGGCTTTGTATAAGTTTAAACCACTGAAATCCTAAGCATTCGTTCATTTCTGCTGTAATTCTGTTAAAGTAATATTCGAAGTCAATAGATCCATTAACCTGTAATGATATTATATTTATTACATATTTGTGGGTAAAATGGGGCTAATAACAAAATGTCCGAATAGAGTGGTAAAGAGCCGAAGTCCATGAATTAACGTCATGTCAAATGTCAAAGTCTTTTTGATACACCAAGATGTGAAAGGCCATTTACAGAGTTATTGCCCTTATATTATTTTCTGTGGTTGAGTTTACTTATATCAAGCATGAAAAAAAATCTCATGTTGGTGATTAAGAAGTAAAAGTTGTTTTATTTTGGGTACATGGTTGTATAATCTAGTGTTCCAGCTAGCTAAAAGTAGAGTTTGGCAACAAGAGGTCCAGATTGTTATGTCCTGAATCAAAAGAGGCAGTTGAAGGTATCAATTTTTCCTTCTGTTGTACTGTACAAGGGCTTGAAAAAAGACTAAAAATAATACAGAAAACAGTTCTGGTGTGCCTTTTTGAGGCAAGGTTGTGCACAAAGGCACCCTTTAGGGAACCTGTGTCCCTGAACCCTTGTGATCAAGTGAGAAGATTACAATTATATACAGTTGAACCTGTGTCCCTGAACCCTTATGTTCAAGTGAGAAGATTTCAATTATATACAGTTGAACCTGTGTCCCTGAACCCTTATGTTCAAGTGAGAAGATTGCAATTATATACAGTTGAACCTGTATCCCTGAAAACGTATGTTCAAGTGAGAAGATTACAATTATATACAGTTGAACCTGTGTCCCTGAACCCTTATGTTCAAGTGAGAAGATTATAATTATATACAGCTGAACTTCAATGGCTCCAACTGCAATAATTTGAAGCCATGGATGTATCGAACTCTTTTTCTGGGACATTTGTCCGAATATAAACACAGTGGAAACCCCGGCAAAATTGTCGACCGCAATGGTCCTGACTTTGTACAAATGATGGATTTAACCGGTTATGGCTAGCCAAACCTCCCCTTCCATTCAGTAGTGTCCGGTAGCAACTCGATTGCAATTGCCATTGAAAGGTCGTAGACACTTAAACGAAATGATCATCCCAGTATTCAGTAAAGAAAGAATCTTGAAACATCTTCAATCTATAAGTGAGATTGAAAGGATCTAGCATCTTTTATTTTATGATCTTTTATGAGTCTCTGAAGAAATTTAGTCTCGTAAGAATGTGAAAAACAAGTCTGCAAGTAGAGGTCCAAAATAAGTGCCCATTGGTATGCCAACTTGCTGTTGATATATAGCACCTCTAAATATGACAAAAATATTATCAATTAGAAAATCAAACATACTGCACACCTGTTTATGATCGTAGCATCCTTTTCCATTTAAATTGTTTTTTGAAAAAAAAACGTGGATTTATAACCTAATACAACACTGTTTTGAATCGGCAAAGGTTTTTTGAATGATACTTTTGAGTCGTGATTTCAGTTTATCATGAGGAAATGTGGTATACAGCGTGGTAAAATCAAATGTTTTGGGAGGATGTATTTGAGAAAATGAACGGGATTTAATATTTCCAAAAAAAAAAAAAAAAAAAAAAAAAAAAAAAATCCTTCGAATTTTTAAGTATCCCCATGTGATTTATGTCACTTTAGGTATATATAGGTTCACAGTATGCTTGATGCCTGTCTTTGACTGCAGACAAAATCTTAGTTAGTTAATTGACAATTTAGTGGATGAGCAAAATGAAGATCCTGCGATGTTTCTCTCCTTATATGGATTTTTGTGTAGTTTTCCTATCCAATATATACTTAAAACATATTTTATACCAAAATAAACGGTTATCAGTCCTGGTGTACAAATTATGATGGACTAATAATGTTGTGAATAAAAGTTTGTTAATGTATTCAAATTAAAAAAAATATATAATTCAGATTATGGAAATTCTGGTTTAGATGTGAAATTTTAAAGCAATTTCAAACATTTAAGATGCAATACAGACACATTTTAAAAAGCTTCACAGTAATTCGTGTTTCCCAATTCTTCTTAAATCTACCCTTAATAATGCTTGTTCTTTTTTTTTGCAAATTAAGTTGCTTGCTTTTTTCGGATTAAAATTATGATAAATAGATTATAATATTCCCTTTCCCTTATCGTCTCTGGCGATCAAATCAGCCCTTAGGAGTCTAGGACTATATATTCAGGACTATTTATATGGGAGTCTATGACTATAATACCAGGTCCGGTATGATATGAAAATGACGCACATTATTTTCTTATGCATGCAGCTCATTACTATACTTTTTACATTTTTTCTATATTACATTTTACACTTTAGCGTCAACTTTAGAACTACTTAATTTCTTATGAGAAATACATACATTTTCCAGGAAAATGATGTCAAGAATGATGAAACAAAAGTCGTTGTTAAAAGGATGAAATAAATGTTTCAAAAACCAACTGGAAAATGATAACAATTCTACTTGTATACTTGTATATGACAAAGGCATACTGAATACCAACATAATGCATTACATGTGAAAACTTCAGAAGGTGGTATTAAGTTTATAGTAAAAATTTTCTTCATTTCCGTGATGCACGTTTCGTTTTTTGTTTACTCACATACTTGTTGCGAGCTGTGGGTAATGTGATACTACTTGAATGTGTAATGAAATAAGTGTAAAAGAAAACGAGAGTAAAGTCATAGTTTAAGGTTAGTGAGGACAGCTGTCACGTGATTAAACCATAAAAATGGCGGGAAAAAATTAAAAATGTTCAGAATGGAATGAAATTTGACAGGAATGTTACTGAGCATGTGCAGAAACGAACTTTGGTTTTAAAAACATCAAAATGGCGACCGTTGCTATGGGAACAGAAAATGGCGGGAAATTTTCAAATTGCTCCAAAATGACCGAAATTTGACAGGAAGGTTACTTAGATTGTGTAGATACCAGTTTTTGTCTATAAAAAATCAAAATGGCAACCGTTGCCATGGAAACAGGAAAATGGCGAGAAAAATTCAAATTTCTTCGTATATGATGAAAAATGGAAATAAACTTGAAATAAGGTGAGAAAAGGGAAAATAATAATAAATTAACACAGTAAAAGTGTCCAAAAAGGAAAATAACTTTGATAAAAATTAAATAAGATAGAGATATAGTAGTGAAAAAAGTAAATATTTACACAAAGGGTTAAGAAAAGTGGAAAAAATGATAGAATAAAACTCGAAAATTGTGGGAAGAGAGAATTCACCCTAGAACAACAATAGCAGTCTCCCCCTTCTCAACAATTAACGCAGACGTGATAGAAATACTGCCAGAACAAGTCACTGCTGATTTCAGTTTTATAAAGACCACTCCTTGAAGTTTGGAACAAGAAAATATGAGAAATATCAACTCATTCATTTAGTCAACGCCATCCAAAATATATCTTTATGCAGCATAATAGGTCATTCCGGTCCAAACAGTGGCCAATTGGAAATACAAACTATAACCGGTCCCGCATGCGCGCTCCGTTATCTCTCTATAAGACTCCTGTGGGGTCATGTGTCGAACTATCATCAATATTTCACAAAATTTTAATTTGTAGATGAAATTTTTGTATTTATGATTAACAGTAGATAAGAAGGTATCCACTTCCGGTTTGACATGTGTAACCTACAACTTCCTGTTCTAGTCAAGTGAAGACTGTATACAGTCAAATGACTATTTTAGTTTGGTATTTGTGCTACAAGCACAGCCAGTGACATCACTTCCGGTTTTTGTTCTAGTGACGGCAAAATTTTTTTCAGGGGAGGAGGGCAATGTTGTCAACTTTGAATGCTTGTAGTTCTCTTAAAATCCTGGTTTGCTATGCTGAATTTTTTTATATTTTGAAGATATCGTATAAAGGTATATATTTAAGTAAAAAAATGAAATTTTGAATTCGGAAGTTTTTCTGAATTTCACTTTTTATGTCCCTCCAGGGGGCAAAAAGTGATAAAAATCCAACTTCAATGTGCACATAAGTGGGAATTTTAGCAAAAATAATTGACAGAAGTGGATGTATTTTTAGAAATACCTTTAAAACAACAAAAAAAAATAATCCAGACACTCTTTTTACAAAAACAATGTACAATTGGTTTTTTCTATGGTCAAAAGGGAGGTAAATGGGAATTCAGACCATTATTCGGGGGGGGGGGGTAACTTTGACCCCATTTATCTCAGAAAAACGCCTGGAAAGGTGGTCCAATATTTATACCAAAGAAAGGGTATATATTCAACAGTAATATATTTAAAAAATAGCCATTTTGAATTCGGAATTCTTTTGGGGTCAGGTGTCCTCACTAACCTTAACGTAACCTATGTAAAGGTGGAAATTTGGTTGAAATTTTTAGATCTATGGCAATTTTCCGCCTATACTAGTATATCTTTGTGACAAAGGAAAGTTTCCGGATAAAAAGCAGAGGTCTAAATGCAAATATATCGAACAATAAGCAAAATGATCGGACAAAAGGCAAATTTTGACAGATAAAAGGATATGGAGTAAAAGCTCATGAGACAAAGATCCTACAAATGCATATTAAAACCAAGGAATTGATACATGGGCAAACGAACACGAAGCAAGAATAAGGAAGGGGGGAATTCTTAAATCATAAATCCAAAATCACGGCAATTCATATCGAACACGAATTGAGACAGTTATACAAAGACAAAACAAATAAAATAACCAGTAAAACAAGCATTAACAAGAACGCCACATAACTAAAGCACTAGCATTGTGAACATCTACAAAAACTGAGATATGCTCCAGAAGGGTAAGCATGATCTGCTCCACGAGTGGCACCCGTCACACTGCCAGTGTGAATAGTCTGGTTTTGTCACAGTCGGTGTTAGTCAGTCCGGTAACAAACTCTGGATCGACCCAAAGGTATCTGTTCTCATTTGTGAAATAGAAACATTTTAACGGTCTGTCAAATCGTGATGACGATCGTAAAACTTTTGTAGTGACAATTGCAACAGTGACTGAACATACCCTTGATGTATAAGTTTTTGTGACAGTAATTTCGCTCTGTTGACAAAATTGCTGTACAAACTACAGGTACTGCAATGGCTAATGAGTTGTGAAATGTTCATCCCATATGCCGGAGATGTGGGAATATGACTGCTCAAAAAAACGGATAGTTCACTATTGGAATGTCGAAATCATCACGCTTGTCGTAAAGTTTTGTTTTCAGACGTCCAGAGTTGTCAATGTAGAGGTATAAGTCTAGGTATGATGCTGATGATGGATTATCAGTGGTCTCTTTAAATTCGAGTTCATTTGGCTATGTAAGATGAAGGTTATCCTTAAACTGAGGATTGTCCAATGAAAGAACATTATCTATATTACGGAAAATGAAATTAAAGGACTTGGCTAGCTTATTGTCTTTTTTTCTGAACGAGCCCTTGTATGAACCTGGCTTCATACGAATAGAGAAACAAATCTGCTAATAGTTGCCCTCAATTAGTACCCATAGGTATCCCTACTGTCTGAAGAATAATGAAGATGCTGTATGTTTCCTTGTGTAATTTAGGTATTCAATATAGGTAAGACAGGTCTATATTCTTATCCTCAGTTTGAATATTGAAAAGGACACGAATGACCTGTGATTGGAGGGATTTCATCTTTGTCATCTTTGTCAACTCGTTGAAACTCGTTTGTATGTAGTGTTACCTAGTGTATTGATCAATGCATAGTTCTTTGATGAGGCTGTTGTAATAATTTGTTTTACATACAAAACAATGTTATAAAAAAGGAACGTTGTCTGCAGGTGTCATATAAATGTCAGAGACACATAAGGCTTCACAATCTCCAAACACAGACTTAGGTTGATTGCTAACAGATCTGCACTAAAGATCGAATGAATCTTACCCAATCTGACAATGACTCAAGTTCTATTGCTTAGTCATTTCCTCTCTTAATCTACACTCTGGTTTATTCTTTAACAGCGTCCATAACGATCGTTAATTAATTCATATTTCAATAAATATGCTATGGTTCTCAGAATTTCGAACCATTGGCGATCACTATTGATGTTCATATGGACTATAAACAATAGGAGAGGTGGAACAGTCGCATGTCAGAGGAGATTTCTGAAATTTCTAAATTTGAGTCCTGCAATGGTATTTTGTTTATATAAATTTTCCCGCTTATTGTGATCACATATCGGTAAGAGACTATAGGTTTTGATTGATATGACTTCTTTGCGGTACAAAAAATTGGTGGTGTTAATAGCATCTATTCCTTTGTTAACGAAAGGAATATAGATAAGGTTCCTATTGTCAACGTGAAGGAGTTAGGTCCGTATCGGTCTAAATAAACAAAGGGACATCACGTCAGTGATAATACTGTGTAGTCTGTACTCGGGTGAAAATATCTAAGCCTCTTTTATTGGTTCAGATAACAATGTCTCATCAGTGCAGATCAAATAAAAAAAATTTGAAATCCATGAACCAAAAATGTTTAGAGGCTTATAGAGAACAAATTACCGATAGGATCCAAATAGGAAAGCCAGAATCAGCTAAGGACAGAGCTATGCAAGAGGGATATACTTCTTAGTTTTAAACAAAATTTACTAAAATTTAGATATTGCAAGTTGCGAAATTTGTTGGCAATAAAAACATCTGAAACACAAAGAAACAAAGAGGTCACATAAGTAAGGCACAGAAAAGGAAAATGGGAACACACATACAGATGAACAATACGGACCAAATTTAAAAGTACTACGAGATTTGATACACCGGTAGAGTAAGCATATCTTATTTCCTATAAGACACCCGCCATGTTGAATATGTCAATTCCGGCAAGGAAATCAAATTTAGTAGAGGAAAAACAAATAACAGAGCTCTATCAAGAAAGTCAATGTAACGACCGCAGTCCCTGTAGTGAATGAGTTCGGAGATGTAAACTCCATATGTTGGTGCTGCTGGAATGTGGTTACAAAGAAAAGGGAAGTTTACTATTGAAAAAAGAAGTCATCGCGTTTGTCATACAGCTTTTTGTCGTCTAACTCTGTTGTCCATTTTTAAATGAAGGTAAAGGACTCATCTGACGATGTAGAAGTGTGAGTAGTATCTTTAATTTCGAGTTCTTTTGGACAGATTAAATGAAGAAGTTCACCAAAGTAATGGTTGTTACGTGACAATATTATCTGTTTAAATTGAATTAAATGAATTAAAGAAAAGCGCTATTTTGAAAAAGACTTTCGATGAATTTACTGCCTCGTAAAGTGTAGAAACCTGTGGAATAAAAGGGCTGTAAAGTTTGTGCCAACTGCAAATCCGATTGTCGATTGGATGAAAAAGCCGTCAAAATTGCACAAATATTTTGTCGATCGAAACTCTTACATTTAAGGTAGTTCCATCCTAAAAAAAAATATCAGACAGAATTTTTTTTCTAAAAGATATTTTGTAGGCCTTAACCTATATGCTCCAAAAATAAAATAAAAATGATATGTCACCGATCATCTTTTCCTGTTGTCTGGCTTTGAAAATCAGGCCAAATTCAGTATTTTTAGCAATGTTTACATAGAATATATAGGGAACTGTGAGAACATGCTTATTGTTTATCTTTCATATGAAATAAATATCAGATAGATTTTTTTTCATTTTTTGATATTTCAAAGATATACACTTAAGCTATCTGTTACGCTGAAAAATCTATATGTCACCGTTCGATGAAGAGAGTTATTTTATATAGTTTACGAAATAGACAATATTTACGGGAAAAGGGAGCTAATTCGCGGGAAATTGTATGTCAATCTAGGAATACAGGAATATTCCGGCTTGAAAATCAAGTCAATTCCGACTCGTGTTACACAAATACGCCAATCGCCTTGTATTAGTGGCGGTTCGTTTCTCTTGTCCGGGTTAGACCGTTTGTTTCCGGTCTATTCGGTTTTTCATTTGTTTCTAAATTTGAGTTCACCCGGGTTAACACGGGTTAGACCGTTCTGAAATGAGCGGCGCACTCGGTTTGAAGATGGCGGACAAAGTTTAATTCGAATGAAACTAAATGCAACAAGAGTAATAATTATTTGTTAAGGTTATTGTGGTGAATCTACTTTAAGAATTTAACATCTAGACGAACATTTGTGATAAAACAAATACAATATGAGCATAAAAAACACATCTAACCTGAAATGTACGACAAATGTTGGCGCATATGACAAATGCCATAATATAGTTTTTGAAAACAAGTTTTAATGCTGTAGCAGTTTTCATAACTGAATATAACTTGAAAAAATGAAAATGAAAATAAGTAATTAGTCCTTGATAGATAAGTAAATAAGCAGAGAGTAAATTGCCCCTCCCCAACATAATTGTCCGCCTAAGAGGTCAATATAACATTATTTTATTGTAGGATTATAAGATAATTTGTTTGGTGTATAGAAATGAAGAAAATTCGTCCTCCAAAAAATCTAACATGTCCATTGCAGAATACGCAACAGCTTCAAGACCATGTCCGTCATTTTTTTTTCAACCACTGCGTTCGTTTCTGTTCACTTACCGGGTAAGGTCGATCACGTTCTCGTCCTAGACCGGTTAAGGATGAAACGAACCGGACCAGTGTCGATCTACCTCACTGTCGTGTACCCGATTAGGATCGGTCGAGGCTACAGAGAAAAAAGGTAGGTCTATTCTTCATGAACAATATCACATAATCCTTTTAAGATTTTACCACATGCATAGTTTCACGGGACAACACGTGCATGTCAAATAACATCAAATTTATACATTTGCGCTTTCTACATATGTAGGAAACAAGTATTTTACCAGTAACATATAAAGAAAGAAACCGGACAATGATTGACATGAAAACTATGTTATTTGTGACGTTATATGGGCTAGGAGCGGTCTTTAATAGGATAGGGATCGGTCATCGAAATGGGTAGTTTGGGTACAGCAAATCGATAACTAGATTAACCCACCATAAAACAATCTTAAAGTATGCTACACGTATTTAAGAAAATAAACTCAAGTAATTACAGGTAAACAGCTTAATGGTAAATGAAATGATATGAAGTAAATGCACATGAGACAAAGTCTCTACAAACACATGGCAAAAAAACAAGCAAAGGAAAAACGCTTTTATAGTTGTTACCCGTAATACAGTATAAATAACAAAATACCGAAGTTACAGGTAATTTATTTTTTTCCATATGTGCATTTCGACAACTTTATGTCTCATCAAAGCAGATCAAACCAAAACATTTGGAAGTCCAATAACCGAAAAACGTGTAAAAGCTGATAGAGAACAAATAACCAAAATGTCCTAAATAGAAAAACCAAAATTCAGCTAAGGACAGAGCTATGAATGAGGGAGATACTCCTTAGTTTTAAACACAATTTTTAAAAATTTAGATATTGCAAGTTTCAATTAATTCGGTTTTCGGGTCTGCACCGAAGTACTGACTACTGGGTGTGTGAATACCCTCGGGGACTAAGAGGTCACCAGCAGAGGCTTAGTTTAATAATATGTTATTGCATAAATACAGGCAATAGGATTGGACAACAAGTTATTACAACTTATCAATAGTCCTCTCCTTAAACATATTTACAAAGCAGCAATTGCAATCACACAACAATTCTTTTTACAAATTTTAGATAATTAAAAAATACATATAATAAGAAGCAAAACAAACTAATTAGACATGACAAAATAACAGCATTATTGTAACAGGTTACTTAAATGAACAGAAAAGAAGAAGAGTAAAAATGAAGAAGAACAGGCATATCATTGGAACCTCTTAGTTTGTTTGATATAGATACGAACTAAGTCAAATATTTTTGAATTCATTTTATCGTCTACGTCATTTCCAAACAATAAAATTTCTATATGGGCCTCAATATTAATTTCATTTAATTTTCTTAATAATTCAGACCTCTCATTATGATAATGAATACATTCAAGAAAAAAGTGAATAGCATCTTCGTATGGAGCACCACAGGCACAGCTTGGGCTATTTACAACATGTATTCGTGCCAAATCTGCGTTCAAAGAGCCACATTGATGTCTTAGTCTAGTATGCAATATATTCAATTTTCTATTTCCTTCATCACAATAATTTGGAGATTTGAAATTAATATGTTTGGTTTCGACCCAGGCATCGATCCAGCGGTAATAAATAACAAAATACCGAAGTTGCTGGTAATTTATTTTCTGCATATGCCATTATTTATCCAGCACTACCCAAGACAAACCTATAAAACAAATATCATTGACCTAACACTTGAAGAGAAACTAACTAACCACAAAAACCGAACATGCTCACTAGACCGTTAAATCGAGGTCAAGGACAAAGCCATGTGACAAACTGTCATGTGCTACCCAAGACCAAACTACTTACCAAATACCATTGACAGTAGTTGATATGGCAAAAAGCCGTAGGTTTTCAAAAAACGTTTTTTGAAAACCTACGGCTTTTTGCCATA
>MJUU01021193.1:24699-49640 GCA_002080025.1 Modiolus philippinarum | reverse complement strand
ATCCTAAGGATGGTGTACTATGGGCTCCTGTATGTATCCTAAGGATGGTGTACTATTGGCTCCTGTATGTATTCTAAGGATGGTATACTATGGGCTCCTGTATGTATCCTAAGGATGGTGTACTATGGGCTCCTGTAAGTATCTTAAGGATGGTGTACTATGGGCTCCTGTATGTATCCGCAGGATTGTCTAGCGGACTTGGATTAACCCAAGATATCATCAATCACGTATCTTTGTATCCTAAGGATTGTCTAGCGGACTGGGAGTAACCCAAGATATTATCAATCACATATCTTTTTATCCTAAGGATTGTCTAGCGGACTGGGAGTAACCCAAGATATCATCAATCACGTATCTTTGTATCCTAAGGATTGTCTAGCGGACTGGGAGTAACCCAAGATATCATCAATCACGTATCTTTGTATCCTAAGAATTGTCTAGCGGACTGGGAGTAACCCAAGATATCATCAATCACGTATCTTTGTATCCTAAGGATTGTCTAGCGGACTGGGAGTAACCCAGGATATCATCAAACACAAAACTTACTATTGTTACAATTAGCCAGGATACGATCTGGCGAAGTGTTGGTTCTCGAACGTATCCCCTTTCCTGCATCCATATTTTTATTAAAAGCCTGGTTGCCTTATGAAGTCAGTGAGAACCGAACCGTCAGTCTCAAACGAACAATCCAAGAACAACGACAACATAGGAAAAACAGAGAAACAAAGATATAACATCAGCACTGTGCAAGAAAGAATAAATGAAGACACACACACACACATACAAAAATGAACAATATGGACCTAATAAAAAACTATGGTTAAGATCAGATGCACTGGTAGAGTAAGTCTCTCCTGCTTCTTATAAGACATCCTCCGAGTTGAAGATGTCAACTCCGGCAGTAAATTCAAATCCGGTAGATGAAAAACAAACTTTGGTTTTAAAGAGAAAAATACGAGTATGCTGTCATCTTGGAAACCGATATCTGTGAGTGCCTTAGTTCTTGATGTTATCTTTTTTATTTCCGTGTATTGTAGCTGTCTCACGTCCTTGTTTTGGTCTTGTTTGTATCTGTTACCGTTTTTGCCATGTCTTTGCACTTCAATCTTTGTAGTCATCGCTTTCCTTGTTCCTTCGGTATTCTACTGCCGTTGTCTAATAGTGGTCCACAAGATAAACTTCGCATAAATCAAAATAGAGTATAACCCGAATTCATTTGAGTAGAACTGAAACAAGGATACTAAAAACGAACTGATACACTGTAACTATAAATGTACGTCATCAGGAACAAAACAATGGTGGTTGATAAATGCATACCCTTCGACTAGCCTACAGTTTGTATCTCCTGTTATTTGTAGTCTTTTAAAGATTCCCCTTGATGCTCTCTATATAGTTCAGTTACGGTGTACTTGTCCTTGAGATAATTCCTCATCTGGATATATTATCATACTTTTAAAGTTTTGGAATTTTTTGGCAATTTCAAAATGTAATTTATAGTGCCCACATGTCTCTATCATATTATATTATATAAGTTTTTTTTTAATTGACTCGTTGTATGTTGTGATTGTATTCTAGTTTTTAGTAGGGCAGTAGATGACAGCGGCTGTAAGGATATTTTGTATTAACTTTATGTTTGTTGATGATCCCGGATCTATGGGTAAAACAGCAAGCATAAAGCGTTGTTCAACATCTAGCAATGAATTTTGCCTAACCCATTGCTACGGATCATATTGAACACACTATCAGATGTAAACAAAGCTCATTGTTTAAACCGTCAAGGTGACTCCAAGATGACAACAACAATAAAGGCGTTTTACCATGAATTTGTAGAAAGTCAAGCCGATTTACGCCATATATTCCATGGTTTAAGAATACCCAAAAATGACTGCCTGTTCACCCATCCGATTCAATACCTTAAAGAGGTCATACCCATGAAATAACACAAATTTAGCTAGGACGTCTGATTATTACTTTAAAGATTTACCACTGGCAAAATAATTTAACATAAGTTGTCGCAATGGTGATATGTAGAAACTAAATTTACAGTAACTTCGGTATTTTGTTATCTAGATACCTCTGTTGGTTTACTTTTAATCTCCGGATATACACCAAACCGATTATATTCAAAAACTTGCAATATACAATTTTTTTTTAAATATCTCCCTCGTGCAAAGCTCTGTTCATATTTAGTCTGATTATGACTTTTTTATTTTGGTCATTTGGTTATTTGTTCTCTTTCTCATTTTAATTTTTGATCAATGGTCTTCGAAATGCTTTGATTAGATCTGCACTGACAAGACTAAAGTTGTTATATGTAGAAACTAAATTTGCAGTAACTTTGCTATTTTGTTATTAAAAGAAACGAATTTGTTGAAATAAACGAAGATCCAAATGCTTCTTCTGGTTACATAATTGTTATCTGTAAAAAAGGAGACTTTTTTCCATTTTTTTATTTGAAATTTTAAATTGATATTCTGACCGCCTGTTTATTGTGCCCACATTTCATGATTTTATTATGTAAAGTTTTCGAACTTTTGACTCGATGAGGGTGCTTAAGTGTTGTGATTGTCTTTTGTTGGTCTTTTTATCGGGCAATAGATGACAGCGATTGTAAGGATACTTTGCCAATTAATTTTATGATTCTGACGATTCCGCTTCCATAGATAAACAGACATACAAATGTATATGTAGCGTTACTCGGCGTCTAGCAATACATTTCGCTCAATCCGGTGCTAAGGGCCGTCTGGAACTTATTATGAGGTATGAGCAACGCTTAATGTTGAAAGCCTCATGTTGACTTAAATATGAAGAACAACAATAAAAGCGTTGTTCAACTGCATTGTTTTGCCATGTGTATGTAAATATATAGATATAGATCCGGCATTGTCGTTCAGTCTTTGCTTCTGGTTTTTGTTGGCAAAAATGTTGATCATCTCCTAAATGCTTTACGCCATAACTAAATTTAAACAATTTTTCATATTGGCAGTGTTTGGCGTTGCACAATATCATGTTCTTCTTTCATGACTGATGGTGTTGTTGTGCCAGGTCTGTTTAGAAGTATTTCGGTTGGGGTATCATATGTGAGAAGGCTTGATGTCATAGTCAACGGAGGTTGTGTCCTTGGCTGGCTGCCGGTGGCTGCGGGCGTTTGTCCGGACGGTGCCTGTGTGTATTGTCTTCATGTTTTGTGTGCTTCGTTGTGAGGGTGCTCGTCTTGATGGGTTGGACTTTTTTCTAGTTTTATTTTTGCTGTGAGTCTTTTTGTGTATTTGCTTTTGGCCGTTCGCCGCACATGGGGGGAGGGTTTGGGTCCAAGGGGGCGAGTTTGGCCCCACCGCCGTTTTTACGCCTGTCCCAGGTCGGGGTGTGTTGGTCGTTGGCTTGTCCTTGTCTTCTTGTGGAGTTTTAGTTTCTTGATGTTTGGGTTATTGGATGTGGTTTGTTTCCATTGATTTATTCACTTTTTTACCTTTTCGGGCCCATTTAGGGCTTACTATATGGTGTGAGGTTCCTCACTGTGTTGAAGACCATATGGTGACCCCTAGATGTTTTGTTTTTGGTGGTTTTAACCTGGATATTGGATGTTGTCTCCTTGACATTTACCCCATTTCCTTTCTTTTTCATACTTTGTCTCATGTGCATGTACTCCATATCCTTTCATTGATAATTGACCAACGTTTACGTGAGAATTGATCAACGACATGAAAATAAAAAAAAAACAAATTTAACAAAAATTCAAAAATATATATGCTATGTGATAAATGTCATCAAAGGGCCAAAGAGAACATTTGTTATACATTCACTTGCATTTTGTCCGAGAATATAGATTTAATAGATGAAAAATTTATCGAATTAATCTTCATGTAATTTTCTTTCTTTCTAATAAATGTACAACAGAAATCATTCTTTAAGCAAAATCCCACGTGTTTGATTCAAGGAGTTATTGTTTAGACTAGCAATATTAACTTATAGCAAATATTTAAACCTTTGACAGACAGTCATCTATGAAAAATAAGCACAGTTATATCTTTCAATCACAATGGTATGTTCTTTCTCTACATAAATAAAACGAGATAAAGAACCAATTGAAAGACTTGGATATATCCGGAGAGTTTTTTATTTGAAGTAACTGAAACAGATAAGATATAGAAATGGCAGTAACATTTTGCTCAAACTTCATAATCCTTAAACTTACGAGACCTCATTATGCAAGGAAGCACAATATGCGGACAATCAATTCTCAAAATCCATTCAACAAGAACAACAATGAGACACTAGATGGACATGTCCGAATGTAGATTAAGACAGGATGCATCGACAGGGTAAGTGCCTCTTGCTATCCGTGCATCACTCGTCACGTCAGAAATTATGTGTCCCAAAGTAAATCATAGCAAGGAAGGCTGAAGATATCAAAATGTTTCACTATTTTTTAAAAAATTTTTTTTTAAATTTTCCTTTATTATTTTTTCGATATTCGTTTGCTGATTTAATTGTCAAAATGTAGAAACTTTCCTGGTTACTTTTCTAAGCTTGTTAACATGACATCAAAACATTCAAACTAATCACAATGGATATTTAAGAGCTAGTAAAAAACAATTTTAAGCTGCAAAAGGGGAAAAAAATCAGATAATGGTACATTTTCTTCTGTCAGTGCTATAACATAGTGATATTCATCTTTGTCCTGTTTGTCACCCTTTTTGTTTTGCCTTTAAGAATGTATTCTCCCGATATGTCAAAAATTTCCTGTATCCAGTTTTCTCAAAACCTATATTTTTAAATGCGAAGAACCTGAATAGATATGGTAGCAACTCAACTGCAATTTATATTGAAAGGTAAACAAAGAAAAGAAATTTTCATGCCCGTACTAGGCAAAAAATAAATCTTGGATCGCAGTTCGGACCGAAACGTCAAATTATTATACAATGAAGTTATATCTATTACAGAACTGTTTCTATTTAAGCCTTTATTAATTAGGCGGTCATGGATATAAATATTCCAAATAAGAAAGACTTGCTGTCGCGTAACGAATGAAATGTGAAACATAACACTCCATAAGCAGGAGAACTTAGAATATCACTTTCAATGTTAGGAAAATTGATTATTTTGAAGTTTTAGTCGTCCCCTTTGTTGCAAATTTTAGTACAAAGACGACCATTTTCGTCAAATTAAGACATACATGTTTCGGTTTCTGTTGTTTTCTTTATTTCTTATTCTAGAGGATATATTGATGGGATACATTTGGCAAAATATGCTTTATAATGTAAAGAACATTATCAACGGATCTATAAGTGAGTTTGAAGGATCTAGCATCTTTTTCTTTAGGAGTTTTTACGAGTTCCTACATAAAATCAGTCCCGTAGGAGTATAGGAAAAAGTGTGTGAGTAAAGGAACAAAATCTTTGCCCATTGTTGTACCAACTTGCTGTTGATAAACACCTTCAAATGCATATATATTATCACTGCACACCTATTTCGATCGTAACATAAATTCTTCTTTTAAAATTGTTTTTTTGAAAAAAAAATGCGGATTTATCACCTAATACAACACATTTTTTAAAATCTTGAATTTTAAAATCTAAAACCAAAATGATGATTTTACAAACATGTAAACATCCATTCTACTCCTGCATACGGAGCTTTGGATGTCAGCTATTATCTTCCACTTTCGGAGTCTTCATCACCAATTTCTATTACTAACAAAAAAAAAAAAACAAAAACAAAAAAAAAAAAAAAAAAAAANTCTCTGACCGTATTCATCCATATATTCATCATCTGTCCAGTCATTCGACATCATTATGATATAGATTTTGTGAAATATTCAGTTTTTACCGGAGCGTCTTACCACTACCACCTTAGTACTAGGGGCGACAATCCCAATCACCAATTTCTATTACTAACAAAAAAAACAAAAACAAAAACAAAAAGAAAAAAAAAAGAAAAAACTCCTCTGGCACTTACAGATGAGCGCATCAAAAAATGTCAAATGAAAACCGAACAACATTAATTCTAAAAATCAAAGAAAATGACAATATACACACAACGAACACTGATAACGCAAAACAAAGAATAACCAGACAGTAACTGTGACCGACAGGTCGTAAAACAGTGAAATGGTCGTTCCAGTACTCAGTAAAAATGAGGTTGTGAAAGATCAGTTGGGATGCTGATTGGTAAAAGTCATTTTCTAAAAACTAAACCAATTAAATCCATGGTACATGTTACTTCTCTAACACTGTATATTCACATGATGGGTGATCCGTGTATTGCAGAATACGTTTAAGACGTCAACACATCCGTGGCGATTGCCTTTTGACTTCATTTGAACATGTTTATGTTATTTCTGTTGTAACTAATGACATATGACTAGACTTGCACATCAGTGTACTACACTTATTAGAATTTTATAACATTTCTACTGAAAAAATGGATAATAGGCCCCCAAAATTGATCATTCTACTAAAGCTGACCTGCAAACAAGATCAAGTATAAAAATATTGGAAAATCAATCAATATTTTTTGAAATGAGTACTTCTTTTTTGGACTACTTTTGGATTATGGCTTTCCATGTTATTTGATTTTAATGCTGCTGATGAGAGGTTACTCCTTAACTTGATACACGTGTACAGCATAACGAAATTTACTGTTTTTATGCAAATTTGGTATTTTTTTGTATCACGTCTTCTCTTAAAAACCCGTTATAAGACGATTTTGATTGAACTTTCGACTCTGTATAGATTGTTCTGTATCAGATCGAATTCAAAGTAGTCTTGCTAATCTGTTTATGCTTCATTTTTGCAAAACTACGAGGAGTTTGAACATACAACATACAATAAATATCACAGACGACTAAATTGTTCAAGTAAAGTAATAAAATATTGACATGGACCTTTTAAAGTCTCAAAACAACACTAAGTAAGGACATTCAGTAGAATAAAAGATATTGTAATAGAAAATGCAAGTTAGTTCATTTATTACCTAATACTTAAGATATTTAAAGCTTGTTTCTTGTTTATTAATGGCAAATATACTAAATGCTGTATCAATTTAATCGAGCAAATTAATTATGCCTTAGCCTTCTTGAGCTCTTTTTTATTATTATTATTTCTAGGATTAATAATAATAATAATGAAATATTTATTTAAAGAGGGTTACCCAATTAGACATTGTCTTATTTTCATTGGGTCCTCTAAAATCAACATATTTACAAAATTTAAGATTGTGGTCTGCTTTTTTTGTTTTGTCAACTGGTGTACTGCATAATGTAAAATATTGAAAATTTAACCATGGTCGGGGCCTTTAAATTCGAATTTAACCAAGAGCGTTAGCGAGGGGTTAAATTTACGAATAGAAAAGCCCAGCCCATGGTTAAATGACAATACCCATACACCTGTCATGAATTACTTCGATTCTAATATGACAGAAAATGGAATTTTCCATTCTGAAGCGACATAAGAGAAGGTGGAATTCTTTCCTCCATAGACCCTTTCACAATAACTGCGTTCCTGTGATTTTGAGTTGAAAATAAAACAGTTCCCGCAAAAATGACGTCGTAGGACAATTAATCAAGACGTCACATATATTATGACGTTGCATTTTACCCACTCAAAGGCATATGAGCGCATGTGCAAAGTACCGGACCGCAGTTATCGTGAAAGGGTCTATTGTTGTCTGTGTCTATGACGTCACAATACACAATCTGACGTTTTCAAACAGATGCCAGTTCAAAAATAAAATCGGAAGCAAAACAATACACATTTACGTGTCTCAATGGGATGATTTAGGTAAAAACTGTTCTTAACCTTTATTTCCTTCATAAACTAAGACGAACAAAATTAAAAACATTATTGTTTATCATCCCGTTTACTCATACAGTCCTTGTATCAGTAGCCGTTACTTAATGACGGATTGTTGACTGATTGATGACGGATTTTTGACTGATTGATGACTGATTTTTCACTGATCGATGACGGATCCATGAATAACGGATGNATCCGTCAGACTTTGACGGATTGTTGACTGATCGATCACTGATCGATGACTGATCGTTGACGGCTGACGGATCGCTTAATGATCGCTCTTTTAGTAACGGCTACTGAAGCAAGGACTGTATTCCGATACCATTTGCGCATGTGCGAAATATATGGTACTCGAGTATTAACCTGGTTGACGTTTGTTTGTTATTTGACATCGCATTTCAAATAGCATACGCAAATATAAAAAACGGCACAAAAGCGTTGATCAAGTTTACCTACTATCTCCTTATATTTGGATTTGATGTATTCTTAAATTTCGGCGTTTTTAATCTTTGTGTAACTCTGCACAATTCAATAGACTGTTGATTCCGGACAGTAAGATAAGTACATTAGTATAGTAAGCGAGAACCGAACCGAACAATGGCAACATCGGAAAAACAAAGAAACAAAAACATAACATCAGTACGGCACAGAAAAAGAAAATTGGAGACACATTACACATACACATACAAATATCAGCAACACGGGTCCAATTAAAAAAACAATGGGCAAGATCATGTGCACTGGTAGAGTAAACATCTCCTGCGTATAATAAGACACTCGCCGTGTTGAACATGTTAAATCCGGTAGAGAAAACAACAATCTTAAGCTTTGAAAATGTTTTCTATTTTGCGAAAATGAGAATTTTAGTAGATCTAGAGTACCACCAAACGAACAATCATCGACTATGACTAAACAATATTTTATTGTAAAAGTACCTAGTACTACTAGCATAGTGGATCATGCTTACTTTTCCCGAGTACCGATTTGTACTTGTTATTGTTTGAACACTATAGAAATGTAAAAATAAAAACTTTTCTAAATTTCATCTTGGTTACAGAAGTAAAATATACCCTGGGTTTTTAAATTGGTTTTGTCTAAAGTTAGAAAATTACATTAATCAAGAAGCTTCGGAACAGATCCTTTAAAACATTCTATGCCTCACTGATAGCGTAACAAGTGTCGTTTGGGTTGACAGAGCACCTGATGTCACTCCCAGTTTACACTGTGAGTGCGTAGGTTCTGAATGATAAGTTTTTATTTCCGTGCTTTGTGGCTGTCTGGTGTCTTTGTTTTTTTTGTGATCTCGTTTTTGCCATGTCGCTGGACTTTGATATTTGTAACCACGCCTATTGTTCCTTCTGCATAATACAGTCGTTGTTATATCTTTTTGCTCTGTTCTTGTCATATTTTCACCATTTATTCTACATTTTAATAGCCCTGTTTTTGTAATTTTTATTTTTAGAATTTCCATTTTTCTGTTATTTTCTTTGGTATTCGTCTGTCAATGTATTCATAGCCATGAATTTTGTTTCTGGCCACACATTTCCGCGTGACAAGCAATGCATCTATTCATGACACGCCTAAACTGCATTCAACCACTACCTTTTTCCACCACCCCCAAAAGAGTTCATTTTATCATGTCCAATAGGAAAAATGAAAGGATATGGAGCGAATGTACATGTGACAAAAAAGCACACCATACATAGAAAACTCCAGTTTATCAAGGACAGGGCTTTTATTCCTGTCTACATCTTGATGTCGAATGAGGGTCTTCAACTAGAGGTGAACAATACTCACCCCCTCAAGCGAGATTAAGAGGGCTTGTTATAGGACTCTAAGTAACAACGAATGAGTAATCACTGGCGAAATAAGGTTATGTCTACAAAAAAATATATATAAAACTAAATTCTTTGTAGAAAATAAATTCTTGAAAAAAATACTACAACTCAAAACGATATATGTGGATGCAGTAAAATGTATCCTCGTGCTTGAGGTGTATGTTCTGCTTTATATTTACAGTAATGGAGTTTATTTTTTGAGAATAACTTTCTATTTTGGTCCTAATATATTTCGTTTTAACCTGGATATGGGATGTTGTCTCCTTGACATTTACCCCATTTCCTTTCTTTTTTCATTTATATTCACAAAAACTAAAGAGAACATTTATTATCCTTTCCAATTTATGTTGGTCGTGAACATATATTTATCAAATGAATTATAGGATGATTGATTGATTGAATTAATCTTCATGTAATTTTTTGTATTCGGAGAAATGTACAAAAGAAAACTTTCTATTTTCCAACAAAATTTGACGTGTTTGATTCAAAAGAAATTATGGTTAAGACTAACAACATTAACTTATAACAGGGATTTAAAGCCTTTGACAGCCTAGTAATTTATCAGAAAATAAGTTATAATCAAAATCAATTGAAGTTTTTCTGCTGACGAATACAAAATACAGAAACAGACGGAACAAAAGACACTAGCAGTGCAAAAATCCATATACAATGTACACCGGGCTTTTTTATGCTGATTGCAATATAACTATGCTTTCCAACATGATAATAACTGGGAGTTATTTAATGACGGAATAATTAGATCTTTGAAAGAATTTACCCAACTTATTGTGGATGCTATGCATATCATCTTCATATGTTAAAGAAAGGAAATGGGGTTCACGTCAAGGAGACAACATCCCGTCTCCAAGTTAAAGCATCTAGGGGTCACCGTTCGGTCTTCAACACAGTGAGGAACCTCGCACCATATAGCAAGCCCTAAATGGCCCCAAAAGGTAAAAAGTGAATAAATTGGAAACAACTCACATTCAATAACCCAAATATCAAGAAACTAAATTTTTTTAAGAAGACAAGGACAAGCCAACGACTTGTTCAAATCTAGAAAATACCCCTGTTTTACCGGATTTCCGCTTACTACCGGATTTGCCATGTTCAACACGACGGGTGTCTTATAAGAAGCAGGAGATGCTCACTCTACCGGTGCCCCTGATCTCATCCATGGTTTTTATTGGGTCCGTGTTGTTCATCTTTGTGTGTCCTTATTTTTTCTTTTCTGTGCCGTACTCATGTCTTTTTATTTGTTATTTCCGATACAATACAATACAAAAGCTTTATTTAACGTCGATAAAATCAAACTAACAACATAAGCTCTCCAGAGCTTTTAAAATCGACGATGTTGCTATTGTCCTTGGATTATTCGTTTTAGATTGAAAGTTCGGTTCTCACTTTCTGAACATGAAAAGGAATTAAATTTGAAATTTATGTATTTCAATGTAGATAAGATATTAATATAGACAGGAAGTAGTCTTTCAACAAAATTTCATTAATGCCCCCTTCACATACACGAATTTTTCTTACGAATCCTTACGAATCTTTAAAATTTACAAGATTCGTAATGTTTGCGATTAAAACACATTTACGAGTGAATTGCGATTTCTTTACGATGAGTTGCGAGTATGAACGAAAACCTTATGATTTACTAAGATTCAAAGCGATACAGTTACGATAAAAATTTAAGAATCGTTACGAAAAAATGCGAGTGACATACGAATGCATACGAGTTATCTATGAATTCCTGTGAGCACAAAACGAATTATTGCGACTTGATCCTAACTTTCACGGATAATTAACGAAGTTTTTACGAATACTAGTATCAGAGCTATAGTTACGAGTGTTTTACAAACGGCAACAATTTTTCTTTTTGGGTAACATTTACTTATATACATTTCAGACTATATAACCTAATGTAGTCTTAAAATACACATTTAGGGATACGTGGAATGTCCTACCACAAAATAAACTTTATCTTATACGAAACATTCCTCGACGTTTTCGTTAACAGCCACAGGTAGAAAAAAAGGGAAAATTGACATCATCATAACTTTTCCATCCTATTTTTAGAAAGGGGGGGGGGGGTAGAACTCAGAGTGGAATGCCGACCAAATCTTATGACCACATCGTTAAAATTCGTAAAATACTCGTATTTATTTGTAAAGTACTCTCACAGTATTCGTATGAATCCGTAAAATGATCGCCTGATTGCGTGTTTATCCGTAAATTAATTGCAAAACAACCGTAAACTACCCGCAATTATTCGTAAATAAATCGTAAAACATTTTAGGAACCATATAGTCCATAATTTATTGCGAAGGCTTTTTGATTTATTGCGATCGGTTAACAATGACTTACGAATGGTTAAGATTGGTTCGCGAGAGCTTTACGGATGAAATAATCAATAAAGATTCGTGGACATTCGTGTAAAAATTTCTGACATGTCAAAAAATTTTTATGTCCTGACACGAATCGACACGAATATCTGCGAATGTCTACGAGTTATTTACGAGTGTCGAAGAGTTAGATACGGATGCATGCGAACGACTACGAATCGATCATTCATACGGATTCGTACGAAACATTTGTGTATGTGAAGGTGGTATAATTCGAAGGAGAAGTACTAATATATGACTGTACACTATCATGTTTAAGTATTTTATAACTATTATGAAATCGTTTCCACTGTGCCAGACTTGTGTAGTTACTTGGTACATTGTGGCATGCGTTTGTATTTTTCGGCCATTGTAGGTGTTTCCTGTTGTCTTTTTTATATTTTATTTGAATTCCCTTGACGGTACGTTCCACACAGCCTGTATTGTGGGTACAGTTACAGATGAACCACGCCAAATTATGTAAAAAAAAAATATATATATATAAACAACAGGTACTCGATCTTTGAGTGGTCTTATAGTCTTATTTACCTGACATGCTTGGTTGGTGCTTTTTTACATTAACTCTATGGAAAATGCGACACCCAAATGAATCTGTTTCGATAAAATAAATGTTAAGAATTAACCTGTGACGTCCCAAAAATGGCAGTAAAATACGGAAGGAAAAAAGTATTGGTAATTTAAAAAAATCAAAGCCCAGAGACATGGCTTTTACGAGAAAACAATTACACAATTAGACAGCTGCACAATGCAGAACACGTTCAAAACCATGGCACTCACAGTGTGAACTCCTTTAAAACTTAGAGCGACATCAGGTGCTCCACAAGGGTAAGCATCTCCTGCTCTGCTAACACCCGTGGCACTGTCAGTGAAGCATTTATGTTTTTGAAAGATCTGTCTTGCAGTTGATTGGTAACACACTGTGAGTGCCTTGGTTCTGAATGTTGTGTGTGTGTGTGTGTGTGTGTGTGTGTGTGTGTGNAGTAAAATACGTTTACATCCGTAAGATACGTTTACATCCGTAAAATACGTACACATCCGTTATTCATGGATCCGTCATCGATCAGTGAAAAATCAGTCATCAATCAGTCAAAAATCCGTCATCAATCAGTCAACAATCCGTCATTAAGTAACGGCTACTGATACAAGGACTGTATCCTCGTTTTGGCTATGTGTTTGGTCTTCGATTTTTGTAAATACCACTCCATGTTCCTTCGGTATTCTACTGCCGTTTCTTAATGTCGTTTTGTAACTTTTATGCAAAAATCAATAAAACAATCAACGACCTTGTAACTTCCCTAACTCTCAAACAGCTATACAACGGTAAAATTTGAAAAGGTTTGTATATTTCAAACGCTAAAATCACTAACGAAGACAAATCCTTAAATATAAAAGAATGATATCCAAAACGACAAAAAAAAAAAAAAAACAAAAACAAAAAAACAAAAACAAAAAAACAAAAAAACGAAGGACTGACATTGTGAACTCCCAATAAAACGGAAAGTGACATCAGGTGCTCCAAATGCGGTTATTAATATTTATTTTCATGCCATAAAGGTCACTGACGTTATTATTGTGATTATAGTCATAGTTGCTGTTGAAATGTGTTTTTGCATTCCCAACTTGGCTACGATTTAATCGGTCTAGGTCTAAATACTTGACCATTTAGTCAAAAGTAATTGCGTTTTGCTTATATTTGATTTGTCTTATTATATGGCTATGTTATAAAAGTTTTCTCTCTCTTTGAAATGTCAATGATAACAAAATCACAAATATTGATATGTATTTAATGTCCAGTACTGTATTTTTCTGTCAGACTTATTAACATATTTCAATAACTGGTCGTATTTTTGTCCTTGTCTTGCAGATATTGCATAATTGTTTAGAGTGGATTTATCTTTGTATACTGGTTTGTTTTATAATTAAGGGATATGGAGTGAATGCACATTTGACAAGGTTTCTACAAATTCATGGTAAAAACAAGCAATTAAACAATGCTTTCATTAATAGCCATTCTTCATTTTGAAACCACCAACTTTATGTCGATTGTGTTAAATGTGTGTTGTGACATATTCCATATGCCTATCTGCACTGGCATCTAAAAAATAAGACCTGAATTTGTTAAATTTGTTAGATGTTCGTTCTTTTGACTGACGGTTCGGTTCTCACTAACTCGTACCTTTACTCGTGCGAGGCCAAGTTTTTACAAGGGCTTACACAAAGAAAACAAAAACATTTAGCCCAGTCCTTTAATTTCAGCTTCCGCTACATATTATACTTTCTCTTAATAATCCTAAATTTAAGGAGTATTTACATCAGATATATCCCAATGAGCTCGAAATTAAAGAAACAACTGAAACACCTACTCCACCTTCCTACCTAGATCTTTTATTGTATATTGACGAAGATGGACGTTTGAAATCTAAGCTATATGACAAGCGTGATGATTTTAATTTCCCAATGTGAACTTTCCCTTTCTTAGAAGAAATAAACCTACCTCTTTAGCCTATGAAGTGTACATTTCACAGTTGATTCGCTAGATATCTACTGTCGAGCGTGTAGTTTGTACAGTGATTTTTTTTAACAGAGCGAAAACACTTTCTCAAAAGCTGGTTAGTCAGGGACTCGTTCAACCTATGTTAATTTTATCCCTCAAGAAATTCTAAGGCCGTCATCATAACATCATTGAAAGATATGACGGGTAAGTATCCCAAATAAAGTGGACATTTTCAGCTAGATTCACGTCTTCCCCGGATTTGACTACCGACTTCGACATTTTCCTGGATTGACTCACAGTGTGACAGGAGCTGTTAACAGAGCAGGACATGCTTACCCTTCCGGACCACCTGATGTCGCTCTCTTTTTTTATTGGAGTTCACACTGTAAGTGCTTTAGTTCCTTGTGTTGTCTTGTGAAATTTTAGTCTTGTCTTCGTAAGTTGTGTTTGTGGTGCCGATGTGTCATTGTCCATGTTTGAATACTTCAGTAATTGCACAGCTTTCAAAATTTTACCTTGGTTCTGTTTGAGGGTTAGAGAAGTAACACGTACCATTGCTTTGAAGGGTTTTGTCTAAGGGTTAGCAAATGACATTAACCAATCAGCTACCTAACAGATTTAAAAAAAAATATATACCTCACTGACCTTGTGACGGTGCTGTTAACAGAGCAGGACATGCTTACCCTTCCGGAACACCTGATGTCACTCCCAGTTTCACTGGAGTTCACACGTGGAGTGCCTTTGTTTTCAATGTTGTGATTTCTATTTCTGTGCTTAATATCTGTCTTACGTAATCGTTTTCTGTGTTCTCGTTTTGGCCATGTCTTTGGACTTCGATTTTTGTCAATTCCACTTCTTTGTCCTTCGGTGTTCTACTGCCGTTGTTACTTTACTATACATTGTAATTCAATCCAACCTTAATATTGCTTCTTGCTTGAATATCGGGAAAATTTCTTGTGAAATCGAACAACAAAGCCAAACAGGAAAAGGTTGTGTTTCTTTAGAAAACAGAAAACAATAAGACCATATAACATCCCAGAACTCAAATTCTTCCTTGGGGGTCTCTTCATATAAGAAACAGAACAACCCTTTCAGCGACCCTGAATCGATAGTGTTCCAAAGAGACTTAATTTTCAGTCCTACACCCACTCAAAAATTCTACTAGGTGATCTTTTTTAATTTTCTCGTTTTGTTAGAAGTGATAACCGTGTTCCTGTCCCGAACTTACATTTTTGTTGAGGTTAAGAAATTAATCAAGTAATCCAAGGTTAACTTTCGGTATGTTGTAGATTTGTAAAACTATAGACACCTGACACTGACAGTAAAACGTACCATCATTTACAAATGTTCTAAGAAATCTTTTGTATCACTTAGAATTCAGTACAGACGTCCATCAAATTGAATTCATTAAGATAGTGTTCATTACCGAGAGGCGTCAATGTGCTAACAGATTTGTGCAAAAATATGTAAATTAAGTTTTATGTCTGTCCATATCAATGAGGTATAATCATCTGGATGTGTCAGGACAGAACAACTTATTTTCATGAATATTTACGACAATTATGGATAAGTAATATGATATTGGATATGTGCTATGAAGCCATACTAATTTCTAATTATCACAGTAAGAGACAACAGCATGTCAAGTTGGAAGCAGGGAAAAAATTCCTTATACATTTATTGGGTCTTCATGTATTGTTAATATGTATTTCATCCGGGAGAATACAATAAAAGCTACATAAATCAAAAGTATAACTTCATGTCAAAACATCCATATTGAAAATCGAAAATTAAGAAGTACTATTAAAAGCATGTTTCTATAATGTGCTGCAGTTTACTATCGTACAGCATTTGTTAGATTCATTTAGATTCTTAGATGCAAGGGTCAATCAGATGTAACATAATACACTCAGTCTTTCCACTGAGGAATTGTTTTATCCTGTCTAGTCTGAATCAGTTTTATTCTGTCTAATCTGAATCAGAGAAAAAAACGATCATACTAGATATTAGGTTTGAAGTAGACATGTAGTAGTACAACAATACTTATTTGATACTCCAGTCTTTCTACATGTCAATACCAAAAGTCAATCTCAAAAGACATAAAAAGTTATAGTTTGTATCGCCTTTGTCATTCTGAAAGCAATAATCTGACTTTGAGAATAAAGATACGTGCCAGGGGTGACCTACCATGGTACATGATCCATGGTCTTGATGTGATCTCTCTACATCTTAAATATCAAAAGCATACCTAAAAAAAGAAAAGTAATGGCCTTGACACCACTTGGTCAATTATGGTTTATGAAATATCATCTTGAAGTGATCTATCTACATGCAAAATACAAAAACCTTTCTTAAACACAAAACAATAAAGTCTTTACAAGACCTGTCATAAAAGCAATTATCTGAAATTGGAGACAAAGTTCAAGGTCAAAGATCACCAATTATTGTTCATGACACAATGCCATTCTCTTGAAATGTTCTATCTAAATGCAAAATATCAAAATCCTACATCAAAAGACAAAATTAGGGTCCAGACATGATTTTATTAGGAATGGTTGGACTGATTGATTACTTTAGGGCGTCCACGACATGAATAAAAACGCCATAAAACTTACTCACTAGTAAAGATTCAAGAACGAGATATGTCACGCATTTGAATGTAACATTGTAATTTTTTTCGAGCTTTGTCGAGTCATAGAACTATTAACTATTTTCTCATGTAATTTACTTTACTGAACCATGGGCTAAGACAAGAATATCTCATAAATGTCTAATCTCAGCAACGTGTTGAGATAAGGATATCTTGCTAATATCTAATTGCACATAAACGTTTAGACGAGGATATCTTGCATGTCTAAAATGCATCCATTTCTACAAAAAGCATTAATGCTTTGATCACATACAACTGTTTCTATCGCTGCTTGCCCGTGTTTTATCAGGCTGTACTTAAGGCATTGATATGATAAGACAGTTTTTACTGTTGCTTAGCTGTGATATACTAGTATACGAATCTGCTTTAGGCGTTTTTACAGTGAAAGGACGTGACTGTTTCTACAGCTGCCTAAGTGGTATATCCGGTTTTACTAGAGGCATCTATATAGTGATCTGATACTACTGTATTTCCCTAATGATTCACCCTTATTACCTATTCCTTGCATGAATTGCTATTTTGTGGAACACAACGAATCTTGAGTTAGATATGAACTAGTGGAATATCTTTGAAGAGAATTCCTTTGGTCGAGCGTCAAATAAAATCACACCATGCATGATGTACTATTATTTTGTCGAGGTTTCTATTGGCCCACGGATGAGATCTCGTAGGCCGTGATTAAAGTTGCCTAGTAACAATGTTGTCATACAAAACAAAACTGCAACGTCACAAGCAATCAAACACAGAAATGCACAGAAATGCAGTTCGGCACTGAAATTCACTGCGTAATTTTATTAAAATCATAAGAGAAATAGATTTAACAACTCGAAAGAATTTTATATCGCTGGATATCAACTCTCGTTATGTAATTTCAAATATAATAAAATCGCGAAATAACATAACTCCAGTTGATATACAGCGATAAAAAATTCTTTCTCGTTATGAAACCTATAATTAACGCTAATTGGCTGTGATATATCTGATTTTAATTCAGGCATTGGTACGGTCGGGCTCTGCTACAAGTATGGAGACAGTGATCAAATACAAATGTTGCTACCATTACAATGCTGTGTTAGGCAAAGTTAGGGTGATCAGAAACGATAAATGACTGATTTCAAGACCAAATAGGTTATATCTCATGTGTACATTTTGTTTTTAACTATTATCTAAATTTATGTAAATTTTACTCCTTCCTTCGTTGTTTTGTCCTTAGCCATATTTGATATTACTGATTATTCGGATTTCGTTTGGTTTTATGCACTTTAAAACATTTTTTTTTAAATCATGGATTTCCTATGTTTGGGGTATAGTGCTGCTGATTAGGAATTAATTTCCGAAATGGCCATACAGCTCATTAAAATTAATTGCAGTTGAAGTTAGTTTACATACAAAATGTATGTGTTATGTCTCATGTTCATTTACTCCATATCCTTTCGTAAAATATCTACTATAGATACTCACTGTGTGCAGGATTGGACAAAATGAGATGGTGGACGATATTTGTCAAAAACGGGAAATCGTGAACAAAATGTTTATTTTCTTTCTGTTTTGTGTATAAGATGTTCTGATACAGGGATCAGATACGACTGTATCTATACTGCTAACTGGCTTGATACGTTTGTCTATTCTATTGGCATTTTTAAATGGGTCTGGTACGACTATGTTTATACAATATATCCGTATCTACAATAGGCATTAATTAAGTAATCAGATATAATGTTCGACTGTTTCTACGCCTCCCTGTCTGTGATATGTACGGGTCTAGTTATCTAATAACGACTTTGTTTATACAAATGACTTCTTTTCTGAATCTGACTCTACGAAACGAATTGAAGAGTGATCAGATACGGCTGTGTTTATAAGGCTGACTATTAGATTTACCTTTGAATCGTATTCTTTAAAACACGAAAGGACACAGAGTGAATATCAGGCCATAAACCTATTTGGTTTTTATTTTATCTTTATATAATTCCATAGTTCCAAATGAGGCGTTAACAGTTACAAATGTTGTATTTAGTGAACGTAAATTGACGTTAAAAGAAACTGCATTTTAAGGAACACCGCTCTTTGCTTTTCAATAACAATTTTGCGCAATCATAATGTATTAAATATTGAATATTTATAGCTTATTGATGTGTATGATGTAAGAATCATCCCTACAGACTCACTTAAAAGCATCAAAATACATTTTATTAGTTTGTTATAAAACATTAAATGTTTCCCATGAATATTGCATAGACGAATGTCATCTACAAGTGATAAATTGGTGTCTCATGTTCGATGTAAAAATGGCTAATCAGTTTTTACAGCAAAATTCGGTTAGCTAGAACTTCGGAAATTCCAAGCCCCTACGCAGTGAAGTTTTTTTTACCAACCCAAATGTGAGCGAAGCGAACGATGGTTGGTACTTGTAAACACTTTTCGTCCTAAAGCGGAAGTGGGAAGAGCTAAAGCTGTATACGAGGTTTCGAACTGAAATAGCAAGTCGCGCCGAAGGCGCAACCACACCAGAAAACGATGATATAAATAGTATCAACAATCTATCAGTATGATTCGTGCCGAAGGCACGAATCATACTGATAGATTGTTGATACTATTTATATCATCGTGATAACTAAACAGATACTATTTATATCATCATGATAACTAAACAGACAAATTTGGTATTTTCGAACACGAGATCACACGAGACGGGCAGTTTCGTATGTGTAAATTAATGATTATGGAAGTCAAAATGTCTTGCCGAAGACACGAATAATATAAACAAATTGATACAACTGTCGTTCGACCACTTCCAACATAAGTAAAGAATAACAAAATAACAAAGAAAGTGTGATTCCCAATGACAACGCGTTCGTCATTTGGCAAACATCGGGTTGCCGTAGCAACGCATTTCCCTAAGTATCTGAGTCAATTTGGAAAGACCGCTATGATAAGGGATCGTGAATTATAAAATAATCAAACTACAGTAGAGTGCAGACATAACCTCTCGCCAAGTTAACTTGAACCAGTCATAAAAGCTCTTCTAAGTTAACTTAGGACCGTTTTCAAGTTAACTTGGACCTGTCATAGAGCAGTCATAAAAGCTGTTCTAAGTTAACATAGAACTGTTCTGGAGCCCTGACTGCTCTGACCTGTTCTGGTCATAGAATCCTGACTGCTTTGACCTGTTCTGGTCGTAGAGCCCTGACTGCTCTGACCTGTCGTAGAATCCTGACTGCTCTGACCTGCCATAGAGCCCTGACTACTTTAATTTTACACCAATGGAAACGTTCAACATTCCCAAATTAATTAGCGCTCATCGTGTAAACCATGTGCGTGTATCATGTAACGTGCGTTTACTACTTTCATTCAAAAGTCCACATTTAAATAATTTGCCCGTTTTCTTTGCCTAGAAAAATTATTTATTTTCATGAAATTTCGAACAATTAAATTATTTATTTCCAGGACAAGTAGGATTAAAATATTTAATTCTTTTTCTCTGGAACCTGGGACTAATATAAGTCCAAGCTGGGACCAAGATTAAATTATTTATTTTAAGAAAATCGCCCAATCCCCACCCCTGAACATCAACTGGTCGTCCCCTTAATTCTATTTTTCGAAAGATAATATAGATTTACAACTGCAACTTTACAACTTTAAAAAATATTAACATATTAATATATAGAGTATCACATGTTTTGGGCCTATGTAATATTCATGAAGAAAATCTGCCTTTTCGTACATATTGTAGGTTAAATTGCAGCAAGTTGAAGTATTGCGGGCATCGATATAATATCGAATGAATAAAATCTGCCTTTTCTTACATATTTTAGGTTAAATTGCAGCAAGTTGAAGTATCACAGCCATCGATATAATATCGAATGAAGAAAATCTGCCTTTTCTTATATATTCCAGGTTAAATTACAACAAGTTGAAGTATTGCGGGCATTGATATATTATCGAATGAAGAAAATCTGCCTTATGCTATTTATTTTAGGTTAAATTGCGGCAAGTTGAAGCATTGCGGGGATCGATATAATATGGAATGAATAAAATCTGCCTTTTCTTATATATTTGGGTTAAATTACAGAGAGTTGGAGTATCGCGGAAGTCGATATAATATCAAGTGAAGAGAATCTACTTTTTCTTATATATTTTAGGTTAAATTGCAAAAAGTTGGAGTATTGCGGGCATTGATATAATATCGAATGAAGAAAATCTGCCTTTTCTTATATATTTTAGGCTAAATTACAGAAAGTTGAAGTATTGCACATTTGATATATTATCGAATGAAGAAAATCTGCTTTTTCTTATATATTTTAGGTTAAATTGCAGCAAGTTGAAGTATTGCGGGCATCGATAAAATATCAAATGAAGAAAATCTGCCTTTTCTTATATATTAAAGGTTAAACTGCAGCAAGTTGAAGTATCGCGTTCATCGATATAATATTGAATGAAGAAAATCTGTCTTTTCTTATATATTCTAGGTTAAATTACAGAAAGTTGGAGTATCGCGGCCATCGATATAATATTGAGTGAAGAAAATCTGCCTTTTCTTACATATTTAAAGTTAAATTGCAGCAAGTTGAAGTATTGCGGCCATCGATATAATATCGAAAGAAGAAAATCTGCCTTTTGCTATTTATTTTAGGTTAAATTGCAGCAAGTTGAAGTATTGCGAGGATCGATATAATATCGAATGAATAAAATCTGCCTTTTCTTATATATTTTAGGTTACATTGCGGCAAGTTGAAGTATTGCGGGCATCAATATAATATCGAATGAAGAAAATCTGCCTTTTCTTATTTATTACAGGTTAAATTGCAGCAAGTTGAAGTATTGCGGGCATCGATATAATATCGAATGAAGAAAATCTGCTTTTTCTTACATATTTAAGGTTAAATTGCAGCAAGTTGAAGTATTGCGGCCATCGATATAATATCGAATGAAGAAAATCTGCCTTTTTTTATATTTTAGCTTAAATCACAGCAAGTTGAAGTATCGCATTCATCGATATAATATTGAATGAAGAAAATCTGTCTTTTCTTATATATTTAAGGTTACATTACAGCAAGTTGAAGTATTGCGGGTATCGATATAATATCGAATGAAGAAAATCTGCCTTTTGCTTTTTATTTTAGGTTAAATTACAGCAAACTGAAGTATTGCGGGCATCGATTTAATGTCAAATGAAGAAAATCTGCCTTTTCTTATATATTTCAGGTTAAAATAACAAGTTGAAGTATTGCCGGCATCGATATAATATCGAATGAAGAAAATATGCTTTTTCTTATATATTTTAGTTAAATTACAGAAAGTTGAAGTATCGGGGGCATCGATATTATTGAGAATGAAGAAAATCTGCTTTTTCTTATATATATTTTACGTTAAATTAAAATTAACAAGTTTTAGTATTGCAGGCATCGGTACATTATGGAATGAAGAAGGTCTGTCTTTTCTTAAACATATTGTAGTTAAACACCAAGTTTCAGTATTGTGGGTGCATCATTTTAACGTGATAATTAAATATGCACCTCTTCTGATATTTGATGTTTGCAGGATAATTTATTTACTACAGGACTAATTTTTATTCAGTTTTATTATTTGTTTATCTAATTGTTTATTTTACAAAATGACGGAAATTACAATTTTCGAATACATAAAAGTGACTCTTTTCTGATAGTTCAGTTATGGTTACGGCACTCAACGTGTGAAAAATTTGTGCGTTCGTCCGTGTGGTACGGAATGTGAGACGTATCAATCGCTGTATCAAATTATGAGTATTTACAGTTCTTTTTATTGTTTTAGAGCTATACGACTAATTATATAATCAAAGCAGCCCAATAAACACATAACGTTATTACAACGTTGTGGGTTGGTTTTCACAAGGTTATATTTTACTTTTACGTTATGACAACGTTATGATAACGTTTTTCAGTAACGTTGCAACATAACATACTAGGAACGTAAAAATAAGACGTTACAGGAAGGTGATGTTTTGGTTGTGTTGTAATGGAAACGTTGTAAGAATGTTTTTTAAAGTAATTTTCTAACGTTCTGACAGGAACGTTATTGAAACGTTCGAGCATCGTCCTAAAAAATTTTTAAACAAAACTCGTAAGAAACTATATCAAATTTCCCATATTCCCGTATTTTATCAGTGTAAGTATAATATCTGTGCTCATTGCTTACCTTAAATTTAAATATTTTTCCATCTGGATCATGTATTTTTTATTTTATCTTATTTTATTTATTATCATTTTATATATCTTATTTAAAACAAAAATTATACTGCAATAACGGAAAGATGTGTACAAAACATAGATATAAAAAACACATTTGCAAAAATATATCTAATAAAAATTCACACACATCTGGATACTGTATACTTCCCGAATATAATTACTCTAGTGATGCACGTGTGTGAGATAAGATAAGAGGTTAGAGGTCAGCTGTTGATTAATTTAAATCATTTAACCGCCAATTCCACACATACAACGCACAGGATTGAAATGTGAGTAATATTGTTTTTAATATACTTGAAAAGTTAGAATAAAACAACATATGTTTATATTGTATTCATAGTATATATCTCTGTTTTAATCAATTCAGCGACTGTTGCAAGATATGTGTGTATGATTAATAAGGATGGATTTGTGTACTACTGTACATTGTTTTTATGCATGCATTTTAAGTGACACACATATTTATTTATCAGTATAATAATTATATAGGAAAATTACTAGAAAGAAAATGAATATTTTGTTTATTAAACAAGTATTGACTGTGTTAAATTGCATTCGAATAAACATACAATTACATGTGTGTATTAAGACACAGTGGAGTTAACATCTTATCAACATGTGCTAATTTACATGTATAAATTAAAAAAGTAAATAAATTTTCTAGTACGAGTGAAATACATATTAGGTTCTAAAAGTTCTAAAAGCTGTATAAAATAAATTAATTAAGCAGACATATTATTTATTCCATTAAAAGACACAGTGGATGCAAAGAATAATATTTCATATGGTATTTTTCAGTGAAAAATTCGCCGGATGAAGCTGTTTTTATGCCAAAGGAGAGAGGGAATTTTAGGATGGACAATCACATTGAACATACACGTGTCACAAGCTTTATCATATTTTGGGAATATTACAGTATATTATTTAATGAATAAATTCACCAGAAAAAAAAATTCAAGAAAGCAAAAAGATGTGTTTTGAATGGATATATACAACGACAACAACTTTATAGCAACAATTGTATATGCATCAAACATATTTTTTAGCTATATTGCTGATTTTGTTCAGTGGACCTTTGTCACATTTACCTGGCATAATATTTGAAATAAATAAACAGAATGTTTCATGTTTTAGCCTTTTTCATCTTGTGACCTGCATCAAACTATAACATCTACTTAACAGCAAAAGCTTCAACTGCTTGTTATAGTGATACACGTCACTTGTTATGCAATTGGTGAAACAAGAAATATTAAATAAAGGTACAAAGGTTTTTATAAAGGTTCCAGAATGGTTATACATGGTTTTATACAGGTTCCAGGTGAGTTATACAAGGTTGTACAATGGTTCCAAATTTGTTATCTGATGTTTCATATTAGTTCTGGTTTGGTTATTCGTAACGTTCTACACAACGTTCCCACAACCTATCTGGTAGTCTACACTTTTACGTTCCAACAACGTTAAGCCAGAACGTTCTTGCAACGAATCGGTAACATTCGTGGAACGTTTTCAGAACGTTAATGTGTTTATTGGG
>MJUU01021193.1:13833-24161 GCA_002080025.1 Modiolus philippinarum | reverse complement strand
CCAACATAAATAAAGAATAAATAACAAAGAAAGTCTGATTCCCCATGACAACGCGTTCGTCATTTGGCAAACATCGGGTTGCCGTAGCAACGCATTTCCCTAAGTATCTGAGTCAATTTGGAAAGACCGCTATGATAAGGATGTCATGCTGAAGGCACGAACATTGTGATTAATAGCAAACAATGAATAGTGTCGATGTGCCAAAGCCAAAAGGCACCCAGGCCTCAAGTATCATGACACGAATGAAACGGGGAGCACGGATGTCATGACAACGTAAATAAAGATGGCGGTAAATTGTTGACAAATGTTCATGCAATCATTATGCCCATGTAACAACTCCAGTGAGCTCTGCGACGATGAAAATGCTATGAATGATATATGTCTTACCTTGAAGTTAGATATTCCTTTTCTTTGCTGTAGACCAAGGCTATTTGATAGCCTACTGGTGTTAATATTTGACTGAAAACTTTCAAAATGAATTGGCATTACGCTTTAAACATAATAATGCTCAAATTCGTCAATATTCAAATGAAACAACTAAGCGTCTGCTACGCCATGTAAGCCGAAAATATATGTACAACTAGCGTTACACTTCAAGGGCCGACAACTACAGAAGTGCTATTGAGATTGCAATGCATTCAGAGATCGCATAAACTGGTGAAATCTATATTTTGGGATCGTGAATTATAAAATAATCAAACTAGGTGTAAAATTGAATATTTTACTATGAATTGGAGAGTATATTAGGGAACTTGAGCACACCTATCAATAAAATAATTCTTGATACGATGACCAATGGACCAATGGGGGGGGGACTCAAATATAAGTATTTCCCCACTGCTTTATATTTTTATTGAAGAACTTCAAGTTTCACATGTCTCAAGTTAACCCCCTCTCGCAGCTTTGCTGCAATTTTCTTGTTTTTGATAATTAAGAATTGTCGTTTTAAGACTTGTCGAAGATTTCCCGCATTACATTTAGATTGTGACTATATTATATAACTTATATTACCATTTTTATCTTGTCAAGACAGTAAAAACTACTCTAATGGTGACAAGTGAATGGTCACCTCGTTGAAGCGGTTTCTTTAGTATGTGGCCGCATCTACATACACCCTTTCCTTTTCAAATTGACTGGAATAACGTGCCTGATGCTATTTTGTAACTAAAATGCCATTTTCATCCGAATTAGCAGTCATGTGACTTCCATTATCCCCCCTTAAACCTACATCTGAAATTCGCTCAAATGATTAAAAATGTCTTCATGGCAATTTTTGCGACTGCCAATTTTTTCGATTCGTTCTCCGAAGAAGAATATTAAATTTACTTATATGAGCCCTCTAGTCAATCGAGGGTAGAAAATTATTTCTCCACTTCCAGGTATTCTTTTCATATCAAGATGTAATACCCAGAAATGCATACAATATAGTACTGTACTAAAAAACTATATCAGTATGGGGACCCAATGGGATATTAATGAAGTTTCCAAAAGGTCTAGTCTCTGGTGTCTTCTGTAATGCTGTAAACTGGTCATATGATTTTTTTTTTTTTTTTTTTTTTTTNTGAAAATGTCAACATATTGAAGTTCAAATAAATAACAAATAATAATAGTTCAAATTTAAGAAAAATAAATGAACAAAATAAAAAAGAAGTGTTTTTTTACGTTTGAATTATATTATTGTATGTTAATGCATGTGTTGTGTTACAAACTGATTCACATTATGCCTTTTTCTTTGGTTTCAAATATACATTCTGTTTAACATGTCCTGATTTCTCGAGGATGCTTGTTTTATTTGGTGGCGACCAATGTGTAGTTTTATATAAAATTGGCTCTTCACAAACAGGAATGTTTAATACATGTGTATTTTTTTTATCAACATAGATTGTGTAAGGGAATTATTTTTGTGGAGGATTCAATCGATGCACAGATTCTTAAAAAATGGTACCTGGAAGATGTCTTATTCAGGATGGTCACTCCTAAGGTTTTTGAAACTGTCTCTGACTTTCGGAATTCTCTTGTTTTATACATTATTATGCATTAGAAAATTTTGCAGACTGAACCCTAATTTTCTTATCAAAATATGATAGTATATATCTTCAATAAACTTCTGACAAAAATTTGATGAAATTCTTGATATGCCTTCATCGTATTACCTTAATGCAAAATGAATGAAAAATCTAGAGAAGCGGTTTCCAGCCTAAATTTCAGGCGTTTAAAACTCAAAAACGGCCACACTGACATATCAATATTTTTGGCTTAAAATGGTGTATGATCCATATTCTTATAAAAATAATTATTTTAAATCCTTGATATAATAAACTTGATAAGTGACCATCCTTAATTTGAATATAAATATAAAAGTCATAAATCAAAAATACCTGGCATTTAGACAAGAGAATATAAATGACGGAGACAAAACAAACAGAACATAACACAAAAAAAACTTCGTGCGAACCCCTAAAACAGTGTCATCAAGTGCTCTGAATGGGTAAGCATGAACTGCTTCACATATGACAACCGTCACACTGTTTGTGAAAAGTTTGGTTTAATTTCAAATTCGGTATGTGTCAATTCAGTGATGATTCGTGATCTATTTTCATTTGTGATCTAGACACAACAAAACTAACATAAACCATGTCTAAGTAACTTTTGAGATGATTTGTCAGTAAAAAGGTAAAGGTCCAGGAATGAAGCTGATGCCTGTGTATCAGTAGTCTTTTTAATGTCCAGTTAAATTTTGTAGATGAGATGAAGATAATCCTTTTAAAAAATGTTTGAAGATGAAACATCGTCTTTATTAATAAAAGATCTGGCTATCTTATCAACTTTTATTTTTAAAAATGTTTACGCTTAATAGTCAATGACATGATAAGAATAGTTATCTACTCTTGTTTTGTTTTTTTCTCTTTTTTCCAAGATTTACCTCGTCGCATTGAAAATGACGCCCCTTTATGGCTTTACATGAAATAAAGTCTGAAGACAGATAATTTAACCCTGAAATTGATTTAATTTTCAAATTACTTCTATCCTCATTAAAAAATCCAATTATCCAAGCTCTAATATTTCTAAATGACTAAAGCAAATATATATATTTTATGTATAATGGATTCCTATAGTGTTTGCCGACCCTATCAAATCGTAGACTCTCTCCAGATATATTCAATTTAATCTGCAGACAATTACATTGTTTCTTCATTCATATTTCTAGTTTTTATTGGTAAATATATAGATCTTATTCCTTTGTAAAACCATTTTATTTACTAAATAAATATGTATCAAAGTGCAGAGCTATAATGTTAACAATCCAAAAAAGACAATTTCATAAATCACGTTATATCTATTTGTGCAGTCACTTCTTCATTTCTCCGTGTTAACATAATTCAAATACTGTAAAATCGGAAACATTCACGAGCACGATATATTCGCGTTTTTTTCTGCGTCCAACGTTTACGCGAATTTTCCATTTCGCAAATATCGACTGGCGTTGATTTTAGTTTCAACGGATGTGAGCGTTTATTCATTGTTGCCTTGCCATATAGGTGTAATGACAACATTAAGGGTGTGAGAAATATATCTAGTCCAGCATGTAATGAAGTTAACTTAAGGCAAACAACATATGAACATTGAATATTTATATTATTAAGGTCCGGCTCTCCATTATTCTCTTTATTAGCTAATTGAATTGTTGATCATTTGAATAAAGCTGATATTGTGTTAGTTGTGTCCGTCTGTCTGTCCGTCCGTCCAGTACGTTAGTTCGACCTTAATACTTGCAAGTCCTCTTAAACCAATACTGGCTTTTGATAAAACTTTCAGAGAAGCTTTATCAAATAATGCTCTAGTGCACCTTTCTTATTTAGATATTGAGATGATTAGTTGTTGGGATTTCCCAAAGCCAAATATTGACTTAGCCATGCATTGTCATTAGGGTGGGGTAAGGGTGTGCAATCCCCAACTACTCCTAAACCAATGAATGAAATTTGATGAAACTTTCAGAGAATCTTTATTACATGATGCCATAATTCACTGCCTATTTTAGATTTTGATCTAATCAATTTCTGGGTTTCCCAATGGCCAGTCATCGACTTAACCATGCATTATCAGTGAGGAGAGGTACTGGTATATGCAACCCGCAACTCCTTCTAAACCATCCACTTGAATTTGATGAAACGTTAAGAGAATATTTATCACATGATTTCATAGTGCACCTCCTATTTTAGATTTTAGATTTTGATCTGATCAATGTATGGGTTTTCTTATAGCCATACATTGACTTGGCAATGCATTGTAATGGGGATGTGATGGGGTTACTGGCATGCAATCTGGAACTTCTCCTAAATCAATGAATGGGTGTGCATTAAAGAGACAATTAAGTGTCCAGTATTTGCGTGTAATCTGTATATCATATGACCATGCTTGCAAATAAAGTAAATGCGGACATTGCAGAGCAGTTTCAGATAATGAAGTGATTATTATTTTTTTTTAAATTTGATGAAACGGAAGGTTTCACTTGTTATTTAATATTCTTGTGCTTGTAACCTTAAAACACAATCTTATAGAGTAAGAACATATATAAATAGTTAATAGACAAACTAATTAAAGCCAAAAATGTCTAGCTGCCTAGGGTTTGTGGATAAAACTGAATGTGGAATGTGGTTTGTGGATAAAACTGAATTTCTACCGCTTTCGTTTTTTTTTCTAATAAACATAAAGCCTTGATTACGGAATTTAGTATAAAGCATTAAATGCCAAAGATCTGCAAATTCGTGATTATTAGCAATGGATTCTACATGTACGAATATATATTCTTTATGATGAACACGTTTTCTTATTTTTAAAAACGAATACGTTTTCCTCCATGTTTTTACGGATTAAAATATACCCGGGTATTATTTGATGGGTTAAAGTGCACAGCAACAACTATCCAAATACTAATAAAAGGCCATACTAAGGTACTTAAAATTTTATTATTTTTTGTTATTAAAGAAATAAATATCCGTAGATTTGTTGGCAACCTTTAAAAAGGTACTTAACAATGAAAGTCTGTATACTTGTATAAAGATAAATCAAAGTGAGCAATTTCATTATAAATTATAATAAGCCCCAATAATCGATGTTTAATATTCTTTGAGACAGCCACTATTAAAACAATCGCATTGAGTATCAGTTGCATTCGATGCACTCTAATAGCTTCAACGAGATGCAAAATTTTAATTATAAGTGGAGTACTTCAGCTGTAAGCGTACTTTCTTTCCGGCGTGCAGAATTTCCGGGTATAAACAACCTATTGTATTTCTACCTTGGTGTTTATTCCGTCATGGTCAGTACTTTATTGTGATTGGTCAATAGATGATTTGCCAGTTACTGGAGTTCTTGTCAGTTCTAGTCAAACTTTGTGTTTTTTAGTCAAGCCTTCAAAGGGAAGTAACTCCTACACCGGACAAACAAACATTAAACATGCACATTTGTTTTAAAGTATGGTCTTTGTGCTTAGCCAGTCTGGATAAAGTAATTCCCTACACAATATTATAATATTCTGCAGTAAGTTACATGTAGCATATTTTCGAATATTTAATACTTTCTTAGTCACTAAGACAGTTCAAGTTAGTACAGTTGTTTTTTTTTACTTGAAGCAAGTAGCACTTTAAATTGTGGTAAGCGCTATTTGGGATTGTGTTTTGAATTGTGATGCTGACTAAACGTCTGCTAAATGTTAAACTATCATAACTTTCGATTAAAAATGCTTTATTTTTTGGTTGGTTTTCACAAGCAGGGAACCATTCGGTCCCCTTGAGATTTTTCAAAAAGTTACCTCCCTTTTGGGTTTTGTTAAATTCATTCTGTTGATTGCATAAGAGGCAAATGGTCTATTAGATGTTGTAGATATTTATCCCTGGTGCATTTTATCCAAAAGGAAGGAATACACTACCGGAATAAATCCCCTGTTACACAGCTGCATTCAGTACAGTCTATATATAAGAGCTAAGATGAGCTGAAAAAATTCAAATTTTAATCACTTCAACGACAGTTGATCTTAGATACAAATTAAAGCAGATTTTTATGTCCAAAATACTGATAGTATTAAGAGATCAAGTAACTTAAGGGTACCAAAACCTCCCCAAAATTGATCAAGTTCAGGCCTGCCAACCTTCCCGCGTTCTGGGGGTTTTTGAGGGAAAACCCTAATAGAGGCGCCAAAAATCAAAAGTTGAAATTCCAAATAAAAGACACTTGAAGACAATTAAACAACTAAAGAAGAGTTCAATGCAATGATGAAACACACAAGAACACTATAAACAACAAAAGCATACCATAGGACCCCCTTCAGCCAAGTTATAAGGAGTTTCCTTATTTGACCCACAACAAAACCCCCATGGAGATTTTCAAAAGTTGGCAGGCATGCAAGTTATTATATATTTTTTTTATTTTTTTTAAAATGTTAACAAGTGATGAGAATGGTTATTTACTATTGTTTTCCCCTTTTTGTCCGATTTACTTGTTATTATAGAAGTTGTCATATACCTTTACGTTAGTGTGAGGACAACATCAGAAGGGAAAAANATATGATATAAATGTAAAGCCAAAATCAGCTAAGGACAGAGCTTTGCATGAGGGAGATACTCCTTAGTTTTCAACAAAATTTACAAAAATTTAGATATTGTAAGGTTCCAAAATTAATCGGCTTTCGGGTCAGCACCGAAGTACTGACTACTAACAAGTGATGAGAATGGTTATCTACTATTGTTTTCCCCTTTTTGTCCGATTTACTTGTTATTATAGAAGTTGTCATATACCTTTACGTTAGTGTGAGGACAACATCAGAAGGGAAATACATCCTAAAGTTAATGACTGCTATCATAATCAAAACCAGTTTCAGTCATCTAACTTCTCAAATAAACCGAATAACTGAAGCAAAAATTATATCATATATTGGCAATATTGTCTTCAAAAACAGCATTATAATAGCATTTGCCGACCTTATTAAATCGTAGACTGTATGGGAGTGCAGAGAAATATTTAATTTAATCTAGATACAATTACATTGGTTTTTCATTCATATAATTATCTAGTTTTATTAGTGAATATATATTTTGTACTTTTTGAAACAATCGAAATTCAATATTTTCATTCACTAAGTAAATATGTCTCAAAGTAAAGAGTTACTATGCTAACAATCCGAAAAAGACAATTTTACAAATCACATCCATGAATCGCATTCATTCCTTCTTTCAACTGCTTTCACCGTTGCCCGACAAAAAGACCAACAGAAGACAACCACAACATATAATCAATCACAGGGCAGTCATCGAGTCATTGCGAGAAAACTTTGCATGATTAAATATTGAGATTTGGGCATTATAAATGAGTGGTCAGAATAGCATTTTGAAATTAGCTATAGAAAATTAAAATGCCAAAATGATGGTGTATTCATATCAGGAATTCTCTCAAGAACAAGTACAATGTACACCATAACTGAAGTTTATAGAGAGCATACATCTCTCTCAAGGGGAATCTTATTACGGACTCTACAGGAGAAACAAAATTCGGTCTTAAATAAACAATGCAAGGATATGGAGTAAATGCACATGTGGAAAGCCTCTCCATATATTTTAGGAAAGGATATGGAGTAAATGCACATGTGGAAAGCTTCTCCATATATTTTAGGAAAGGATATGGAGTAAATGCACATGTGGAAAGCCTCTCCATATATTTTAGGAAAGGATATGGAGTAAATGCACATGTGAAAAGCCTCTCCATATATTTAAGGAAAGGATATGTAGTAAATGCACATGTGAAAAGCCTTTCCATATATTTTAGGAAAGGATATAGAGTAAATGAACATGAGACCATAACACATATGTTTACTCCAACTGCAATAATTTTAATGAGCTGTGTAGTTATATACATGGTAAAACCAAGCAATGGAACAACGGTTTTTTTTGTTCTTCGTCTTGAAGTCACCAAGAGGCCTTTTACAATGTGTTTTGCTACATATATCGGCAAACGAATACCGAAGCAAGGACGAGGAAAGGGGGACTTCTACAATCATAAATCCAAAATCACGGCAATTCATATCCAACACGAATTGAGACAGTATGACAAACACAAAACAAATAAACAAAAATGAACAAGAACGCCACACAATTAAAGCACTAGCAGTGTGAACCCCTATAAAAACTGAGGTAGCATCAGGTGCTCTGGAAGGGTAAACATGATCTGCTCCACGCGTGGCACCGGTCACACTGCCAGTGAAAAGTCCAGTTTTGTCACAGTCGGTGTTAGTCAGTCCGGTAACAAACTCTGGATCTACCCAAGATATCTGTTCTCATTTGTGGAATAGAAACATTGTAACGGTCTGTCATATTGTGGTGAGTCTGGTGACGACCGTGTGTAGCGACAATTGCAACAGTGACTGAACATATCCTTGATGTATAAGTTTTTGAGACAGTACTTTCACTCTGTTGACAAAATCGCTATACAAACTACAGGCACGGCAATAACTAATGAGTTGTTAAATGTGCACGCAAAATGCCGAAGATGTGGGAATACTACTGCTCAAAGACGGGAAGTTCACTATTTGAAAGTCGAAATCATCACGCTTGTCGTAAAGTTTTTTTAGACGTCTAGAGTTGTCAATGTAGAAGTATTTGTCCAGGTATAATGCTGATGATGGTTTATCAGTGGTGTCTTTAATTTCGATTTCATTTGGGTATATAAATGAAGGTTATCCTTAAATTGAGGATTGTTCAATGAAAGAACATCATCTGTATAACTAAAATTAAAGGATTTGGCTAGCTTATTGTTTTTTTTTCTGACCTAACCCTTGCATGAACCTGGCTTCATACGAATAAAGAAACAAATCTGCTAAAAGTGGCGCACAATTAGTCCCCATATGTATCCCTATTGTCTGCTGGAAAACCTGTCCTCCAAATTCTACAAATATGTTATCATTCAACAATTCCAGCTTTGCGATGACATCCTCCTCTGTATACTTTTTGCTACATCCGATGTTTTGTCCACGTATTCGGATGATTTTCTAGCATATTGTATCAGCTGCCAAATACATCCGCAAATACAAGAATACTACTACATGTAATAAAGAATGGAAAATTAACGATTAGAAGATTGAAATCTTCGGATATCATTTATAAATTAATCCATTTTTTTCAAATTTGAAAAGCAGATCTAAATATGCGTGTCTTAACTTCCAATTGTCTGTGATACACAACACGTAGCTATTCAATGAAATATGAATTATTCGTTGTTAAAGAATCATCATCTTATCGAAAGAAGAAATTAAAGCACTTGATATTGCATTTTTGTCATTTGTAGAAGTTCATTCAACAAATTCGTGTTCATATGAATGCACATACATATCAGGAAATAGGGTGCACAATTGGTGCTCATTGAAATACCGATTGTCAACTTAAATATCAAAACTAAACTTTTTCTTTCTGAAGTGATCAGGGTAATAAATTTTACTAGTATCTAACAACAAAATGACCTATAACATGGCTGATCCTTCCCCTACAGCATTGCAAAAAATATTTTTCCCTACGATATGTTGTGAAGGGAAGAAATTAAATATTTTCCACTACTAGTACATTTGTATTTGCATAATTTATTCAAAAGTTGAACGTTATGAAGATGGAAATTCAAAACCATGGAGACCATTTAACAATTGACTTCCAGCCGTTTATGTCAGTTAGCGTAACATTTCATAAAATTAAACGACCAGAACGAATATTATATAAGAAAAGATTTGTATCCCCCATAGAAAATGTATTGGCTGACGTTATTATATTACCAAAACCACTGGGACTGCAGAGGAATATTGTATGAAACTACAGACAATTAAATTTATGAGAGTCAAATGTCTTGATGCAAATTGGAAAATAATTTTATCTTTTTTGAGAACCATAAAATTCTATTAAGGTGTCTGCAGGGTATCATTTTCCTATTATAGAAATTTGTGAATCTTGGGACACTTGACTGCTCTAATATTCGAAATATTTGTCTAAAAATGGTATATTTTCCCAAATTGAAAGAAACTGCGTATTTCAACACCCAAAAATACCTATTATGGAAACACTTTAGTACCCAAAATGTGTTTCATAAATTTTACCTGTTTCTTATTTTCCCGGATTGAATCACTTACAGTCTGACGGGTGCTGTTAACAGAGCAGGACATGCTTACCCTTCCAGAGCACCTGATGTCACTCTCAATTTCACTGGAGTTCACACTGTGAGTGCCTTTGTTCTGAATGTTGTGATTTCTGTTTCTGTGCTTTGTGTCTGTCTTGCGTCGTTGTTTTTGTTTCTAGCGT
>MJUU01021192.1:50071-66891 GCA_002080025.1 Modiolus philippinarum | reverse complement strand
AATTCTGAGCACTTTGATTTTCCCGCCTTTTTTACCATTTCCATGGCACCGGTCGCCATTTTGAAGTCTTGGAGACCAGAAGTCAATTCTACACATGTAAGGCAACCTACCAGTAAAATTTCATCCAATTCTGAGCACTTTGATTTTCCCGTCTTTTTTACCATTTCCATGGCACCGGTCGACATTTTGAAAATTCCAAGACTAGAATGCACATCTTGGGATGGGGGTTCTATCATCCTGTGAAGTTTGGTTAAGATTGGATCAGTGGTGTCCGAGAAAACTGATGAACAAAGTTGAGGCGGAAAACGGAAGAAAAGGAATAATAATAAAAACAAAAGTGATACCCTTAGTCTTGTTTTACTTCAGTTCGGATAAAATCGTATTAAAAAATTGGAAAAGAAAAAGAAAAACGTAACTCACATAAAAAGAAACACCTGTAAAAAAGATAAAATCTTAAAATCTGAATTTTTTAGATTTTGTTCATAGAGAAGTATTAACATTCAATCCAGCAGACAGTGAACCAAACAGAATCAGACAACTCCTTAAACATCAGAAAACAACAAAATAACCTTCTATGGTATCACAATAAAAACAATATCAACAAACATCGATTCAACGAATGAGATCATGTATTATGAAGGAAATATGCAGTGTTGTGTCGAAAAAAGGGGAAAGAGATGGCTTTGTCTCCCCTTTCCCTAAACACGCCGGATTTGTGATGACTCTTCTGCCGGTTTGCATATTAGCTCTTGACTGATAGTTGCGGACTTCCAAGACATGGCCCTGGTAATCACAAAATACATATCGGTGTTTTATTACGGCTAACCAAACAAGTGATAAAAAGATAGAAGTGTACAGAAAAATATCATAAGTTTTAAAACAATTTAGATCATATATCAAATAATCTTAATTCCTAATTATAATTATCATCTTAAAATATAATTTATCTTTGTGAATTTTATTACTTTTTCAATAAACTCTACTACTTTCCAAATAAAGCTTTTAAATGAAACTTATGAACTTTTTAATTATTTCAACCGCAAATTTCGTGATATAAAATTTCAAATATAAAAAAGCAAGGAAATGGGGTAAATTTCTAGGAGACAACGTCCCATCTCAAGGATAAATAACAGAATACCGAGGATACCGTGATTTTAGATTCTGCATATGCACATTTCGACAACTTAAGTCTCTTCAGTGCAGATAAAATCAAAACATTTGGAAATCCATAAACCGAAATATGACAAAGCTCAGAGAGTACAATTTACCAATAGGATCTAAAAAGGAAAGCCAAAATCAGCTAAGGACAGAGCTATGCAAGAGGGAGATACTCCTTAGGTTTATTAAAATTTTCAAAAATTCAGATATATAGATAAAACGACGGAAAACAACGAATTTAGGGGTCACCGTACGGTCTTCAACACAGTGAGGTACTTCACACCATATAGCAAGCCCTAAATGGCCCCCAAAAAGTAAAAAAAGGAGAATAAATCAATGGAAACAAATCACATCCAATAACCTGAATATCGAAAAACTAAAATTTTATATATAAAAAGACAAGGACAAGCCAATGACCAACATATTCCTGACTTGGGACAGGCGCAAAAATTGCGGTGCGGTTAAACTGTTTTTCTTTTTTTTGATCCAAACACTATTTCTATGTGTGATTAATGGCTAAAAATAAATATACAAAAAGACTCACAGTAAATAACAAAATTCATCGATGTTTTATTACGGCTACCAAACAAAAAGTGATTTTTCGAATTGTGTCGTCGGTTTTAAAAACAAAAGTCACCTGCTTACGGTGCCAAGTTATTACTAGATCTGCATCCCGATTGATTAATTAGAGTTAATCAAATTATTATTCAAACTTTGATCGCGAACTTCCCGATTTGTAATATTACATAGGGTGTAATCCTTTATTTTATTTGTTAAAAAGCGACATTTCACTGGACTTAAAACTCTAACTAATCAATCAATCAATCCCTGAAAATTCCTTTTTTGTTTAACAACAATTTTTCTTTACCTTTACGGACAGCGTATGTAATATTAATATATTCAATTAACTTTTCATTTTTAAGTTTGATATAGTTCGAATATGTATTTTAGCTCCATTAATAATTATCAAATGGAAGGAACTTTCTTTTTCAGGCGGAATTAAAGAAAAAAGCCCACAATTTAATGGAGAACGTTATGGAAAGGACCATGAATGCAAACCTTGAAAACAATAATTTTAGAACTAACCCTTCAAACAATGTTCCTCCGATTGGACACCATCTTAGCTTAATTTCCCAATCCGATTGTACTATTAAAGTATTGAATAAAGGCCATTTCAACAACAGAAACGTGGAAGATATACCTTATACTGTTGATGGATACCTTGACTTGTCACGTGTCTGACTAACTGGCCTTTATGACTCACCACTTGTCACGTGTCTGACTAACTGGCCCTTATGACTCGCCATTTGTTTGATTTACTTACATTTATGTCACTGACTCCATTTAAATAAAGTTTAAAAGAATAGCCGAGTTTTAAATCATTTTTTTTTCTGTCATTTGTATTAATTTCTTTTCTTTTCAGTTTTTTTTATGCCTAGGAGAAAATGTAAACATAAAACACCACATTATAAAAAAAACAGAATCGATGATTGTTTCCTCCTCGACATCCGAAGCACGTGTGTAATTTACATTTCCAATGTTTTGAAAGCTGAGATTGTTACATGTATAGTACGTTCTAAGAATTTGATACAGGATTATATATAATGACATCCAATTTCTCGGTGATAGAAAATATGAGACTGTCAGTCAATTGCTATAGTGGCTTAATTAAACCAACTGACCTCTAATTTGCATATCAGTGGTTCCTAGAACTCGTGTTTATTTTCGTTATTCACAAAATAGAAATAATTATTTAACGCCATTCGTGTGAATATTGTAAATTGTAGGTACTCCAGCAAGATTTTTCTAAGCAAAGTTCGATAATTTATCACCTTTCATTGCACAAATACATAATGATGACATGGTGCATGAAGTGTTGTATTAACATTACAACCTTTACTTTTTAACTTCGAAGTTTAAATAGATTCTTGAATGCACTTAGATGCGTGGCAAATAACTTTTACTTTTTTGCAGTTTTCTTGAATTTACGTCATTGTTAATCTTAATTAGTGATCAAAGAGCCGTGACTCCAAATAATTTTGAACCAGTTTTTCCTTAGCTCTTGATAGATGTGGTAAATGCGGAAAAAGTGAACAAATGAAATTGCAATGTTTTAATGGTGTTAATTTATCCTTAATCTAAATTAATTTTTGAGGGTTTAATAGTTTGATCTCTTATTGTTGAAGCAGATAACTATCTTTTTGTACCATTATATTCATTGAATGCGTACATTCATTTTTTTTCGTTGGAGTACCTATAAATTGTCCTTACCGTTTGTAATTTTGTTGCGTAGGGGTTTCGGGAAAATGCTCATCAATTTACCTACGTAATTGCACTATGTATCGATTAAATTTGCATGGCTGGGAAACTCGATGGTATCAACAGAATTTTACCACCAGGAAGTTAATTATTACAAAAAGACAGACCCTGTTTTTAAAAATCAAGGAATGTCACTCCATGTAAAACTGGTCAAAGATCAAAAATATTACTAAACCCATATAAAAGTCTGCGTTTTAAGACAGAAATTATGTTTATTGTAGTCAGTCGCTTCCAGGCGATTCTAAAATCCGGTCAGAAAGAAAAAACTAATTTACCATTGTTATTCGAAAAAAGAAAAGGGTTTTTGATTTACTAAATCTTATTTTATAAATGTATATGGAGTTATTTCTCGAATTGCACTTATTAAGTGTAAATCACAGATTTCCGGACGCGGACGCCGTTTTTTGTTGAGAACATCGAGTTTCCCAGCCGTGATTTGGGTAACATGTATCAATCACATTAAAAATTTCTTGAAATTCTCCAAAGGTGTCGAATCGTCCTTCGAAGTGCCACTGATTTGAGGGTAATAAATAAAAGAATTGACTGTTCTAGGCCAGTCGATTAATGACTGAAAAAGGCAAATTTAAAATTATTACGAATAACAAAAATAATATAAATTTAGAAACTTATGTCTCTTCCATGAATATAAAACAATGGACAAAAACATCAGCTTATGATAAAACTATGGAATTGATAGATACTTTTTAGTTTTAAACAAAATTTCCAAAAACTGCAATTTTTAAGGCATTGCATTTAATCAAATAGATTATTACTCATAGAATGTTTTGAGTATGACTGATGCTTAATATTATATTTCATTATTTGTCGATGGTGCATAAACGACTGATGAAAGATCAAGAAGTTGTAGGTTGCACATGCCCAATCAGAAGTAATGCAGATACTTTCTTGCCTATTGTTTGTTTTTGTTGCTATCCCAAAAGCTGCTTAGCCTGGGATTTGTACAGCCTTTGACAATTTCATCTTTTCAGAAATTCTATGGAAGTCACCATCACATCATTGACAGATATGACGTGTCTGTGTCCCAAATGAAAACCTTCATTTTCAGTTAGATTTTACGTCTTCAAGGATTTAACATAGCCAGTTTTGACTCAACCCTGGATTGACACACTGACAGTGTGACGGGTACCGCTATTTGACCAGGACATGCTTACCCTTTTAGAGCACCTGATATCACTCCAGGTTTTCTTGGGAGTTCACACTATGAGTGCCCTAGTTCTAAATGTCTTGACAATACGGGACTTTCTAGATAGGGCGGAAACGATTGCCTCGGATACCAGTAAGAAGGAATACTGGATTTCTAAACCTATTGAAATAAATGTATAAAACTTACAAAACAAACTATTTATGAAATTGAACTGCATTTATAATTTTTCCTTTATGACTATTCTCTAAATAAATTTTAATTAACGAAAAACAATTAACCTGAAATCGATTCAATATAAATCTCCCTTAGCTCAACAGTGCTCAGTAATAGTGATTCGATTCCCTCTCAATGCACTGATGTATTGATTTTTTTACTTATAAAGATAGAACTGACTCGGGGGTGAACACAATTCAAAAGTCCCGTATTTTGTTTCATGCTTGCGTTCTTAATTCAAATCGACGCTCCCTTCATATGCAGTGAAATTCGTGCTTCTGTTAATTATATTGGATGATTTAATGAATTCTTTAAGAACAAAGGATGTGCAATAGACCACAGCCGAGCTCTGGGATCAGGATTAAAAAGACGATTTTCGGCACGCCACAGTACAGAAAATGTCACGTCATAAAGCCAAATACGTCATGAAATTATGTTCTTGAAGTATATTCCTGGTCACATCGGGCAGACATGTTTGTGACATAGGGCCGACAAACAACAACAGGTGAATCTAAATACCAGAACTTGGATATGGTCTTTTTTAAATATCACATTTAAGGAACATTGTCAAAACGAAAACACAGATCAGCAATGACATTATGCAGCTACAAAACACAGAAATAAAAACGCATAATGCAAAAAAAAAATGTTCTTACAGTGCGAACTTCTCTAAAAACAGAGAGTGACATCAGGTGCTCCGCATGTTCTGCTATGTTTACAACATCCTTCACTCTGTCCTTGAGCGAATCTAGGATAAAGTCAAAATCGGAAATGTCAAGTCCGGGAAGGCGTGAATCTAGCTTATAAGGGTCCGCTCTCAAATATTTCAATGATGTTTTGGTGGTGACCATATTATTTCTTGAGGGATAATTTTAAATAGACTGAACGAATCCCTGAGTCAGCAGTAGCTTTTTGGACAGCGATTTTGCGCTATAAAAAAACGTCAATGTACAAACTGCATGTCCGACAGTAAGCAATCAACTGTGAAATGTATACTTTAAATTATATAGAAGAACAATTAAAGCCTTTTTCCATTGTTTTGTTTCACAATGTATTGATTACGGACTTGTTCCGATGTGCATTTACTCCATATCCTTTCATTGTTTATTTAAGATGGATTCGTCTCTTCCGTAAAAAGATTCCCCTTGCCTGAAATGTATGCACTGTATATATTTAAATTAAGGTTTACTTGTTCTTGAAAGAATATCTCATATTGATACACTATAATGCGTATATGCAGAAAATAATTTCACAGTAACTTCGGCATTTTGATATTTGTTACCACCGGGCCGATGCCTCTGTTGGTTGACTCTTATTGCCCGAGGGTATTCACCAAACCAGTAGCCAGTACTTCGGTGCCGGCCCGAAAAACCGATTTCATTTGAAAACTTGCGATATCTTAAATTTAAGGAAATTTAGTTCAAAACTAAGGAGTAACTCCCTGATGCATAGCTCTGCCCTTAACTGATTCTGGATTTTCTATTTAGATTCGTTTGGTAATTTGTTCTATTTCAGGTTTTACACATATTTCCGTTTAAGGATTTCCAACTGTTTTTACTTAATCTGTACTGAAGAGACATAAGTTGTCGAAATGCGCATATGCAGAAACTAAATTAACAGTAACTTCGGTATTTTGATAACAATCACAATTCAATTTTGCTATTTTATTATTATTATTACAATTATTATAATTTTCGGAATTTCCCATGGTTATTCTGACCACTTGTAAATAACGCCAACATCTCAATTGTTTTATAATGCCAGGTTTTCTTACAATAGACGTGATGAGCGGCCTCTGTTTGTCTTTACATGTACATGTACAAACGTATTTGGTATATGTCCACTTGCTAAGGACAATAGTGCTTTTGTCGAGCAACGGATTACAGAGCGCTTTGCCACTTAATTTCATATTCACGATTTCGCATCCATGGGCTAAATAAGACATGGTTGTGACATTGTACGCCAATTAGCAATTAACTACGCTCAAACTGGTGCTTTAGGACATCTTGAACTAACTTTAAGATATTAGCGAAACCCATTGTTGAAGGCCTAATGGTTACTTTAAGATTTTTTTTGTTCTTTTTTTTTATTAGTATTTGTTTTAGTATGATTTAATTTTTTTTTATGTTTACTATTTATGCTCCTTTGGTTTTTTTTTTTTTTTTTTTTTTTTTTTTTTTTGCTGTTTAAATCCTTGTTAAGGCTTGGCTTCATACGAGTAAGGGAAGCGGCCAGCGCAAAGTTAATTCTGATTGGAATCTCTCAGACGCAGCCTCATAATTCGACAAAAACATTGTCGAATAAAAATTGTAATATTTTGGTTACGTCTATCTCAGAGTACTTCTTTTTTAGTTCAGTTGGGTTTTCTAGCAAAAAATAAATTTAATACAGAATGCATGACAATAAAAGGATCACATACAGACAGAGAAAATAACTAATGAGGGCAAAGCTAAAACAACAAAAAACAAACTCCACAAGTCAGTTCACATTTATATATACTAGATCGAAATTCGGTTGAATCTTATATTTCACGAGTTTTTATAACTCATGTGCTCATTCAATCTAGGGCAAGACAAGTTTATTCCATGTATAGCTAAAAATTTCAAAACAGATGTTCATCTCCATTTTGATTTCAAATGATTATTTTTCCAATAACTTATGGAAGTATGAAAGTTTAAATAAGGATTTCAATTTTCACTCAAGTATGAGAGGTAAATTTGTTCATTTTACATGTATGATGAAACAAGGCTTGTACATCGAACGACAAAAAACATTTTACCTGTTTGATGACACAAGGCAATGTTTTGGCGAACAGAAGTGGATCTATAATTGAGTTAAGGCCACAAAGGAGTAAGGTGTTTGCGTACGTTTCTAACGAAGGATATTTGTCTGAAAATGCAGCAATCCATAGACTTACGACTGTAGGGCTGGTAAATACAATAGTTGTCGATGTGATTAAAACCGTGGTTACAAAGGCTTTTTGCTCCCATGTTTTATCAAGCGGTTTGCCTTTTTGATCCTTGCTTTTTGTGTTTGTTTGGGGCCTTCGGCAAGGAATGTTTCTAGTGACTTAGTTGTAGCTGTGTTTGCTATGGTTTGGTTAATTTGACTGCAATATTCTATTTCGTCCTTCATTTCTGTGCTAATATCATTTTGCATGTTTACATGTTTGAGTGAAATTCTTCGTCCCGTTTTTTGGTTTGATTCAATTTGGCCTTTCGTTGTCTCAACTGATTCAATACTCATTACTTCAATTTCATTGTGACTATCCAATTCGTCAGGAACTACTAAACTGATATCATTTACATCGATACCTGTATGCCATGGTCATTCAAATTTTCATGTGAAAAATACATGCTTGGTATTTTTCTTGTTGGCATTCATTTCGGCATTCAATTGAATCAAATGACTCAATACTAATGACATCAATTCCTGAAAAAGCGATCTCAGTGTTTGCATCTTCTATGGTCTTTGATTTGGTAATGGGGTGAAATAATGGTGATTTTTGGTCAAATTCTTGTTGTACTGCATTGAATTCTTCTGATTGAAAATCTCTCTGCTCTAAATTGTGACTAATCCTTTGATTTCCATGAGTTTTGTTGAATGACACCATTTCTATGACAGACATTTTTTTTCCTTTAGAGGCATGTTTCAATAGAACAATTTTGTTTTGAGATTTAAAGAAAATCTTCCAAATATTATAACCCGTGCTTAACGTGGTACCTATTATCAATACCACTACAGTCGTGCTGACACATCCATAAAAGATATAGTATATACTGCTGTGTTTGCCATATAAAGATGGGCTCTACATAATGTAATTGCTTCGGTAGTAGGTATTACAAGCGTGACAACTGACGTTACAAAGGCAAGACATGGCACTGACAAAATCAATTTAAACTTCAGAGAATTTAGCGTTTGTCTAATTCCAAAGTTGTATGACGTAATTGTCAAATACCTTTCCACAGACAACATTAAAATAAAACTGTAAACTAACGTCATTGTAAATGCTAGATTAAACGTCGAAAAACGACACAAATTTAAATTTGTACGAATTGAAGGAAAGTTATTCAACAGCGTCTCCATGAATAGTGACAGGTATAAGACAGTTCCACTAGCGCAAATAGATGTGATGATCAAATTGTGGAATTCCTTTTTTAAACACCTTACACAGACACCAACAACAAACAAATTAAAAAGCACTGAAACACCGCTTAAACTGGTTATGAGTATACTTTGAACTAATGGTAAGCTGTCTCCAACTTCTAATGTATTATTATCTTGCAATACCTGCAAAAATGATTAAAGTCTTATTGACAAACTCATATTGTAAAATACATCACAGACATTTTAATGAATTTTGAGCGTCATTTAAAATTATGTTATTCTATGTAAAAATTCCTAGCAGCTATGTTTACTATAATAGTCAACAAAAAAAAAAAAACGACACATAGGTAATCTAACGTAAAAAAGAAACAGTGCGGTTGCAAAAAGGCAATATTTCTTTAATAACAATGAGTATTGTAACGATATTTTGCATAGTTATTCTTGACACATACAAAACAATATTGATTTTGTTTCTGGATTTTTATTTCTTTGATTCTTGATTCTTTTCTCAAGATCTTCGTATTTTCTCACTTTTTTCATTAGTGTCTAGGTCAAATGCTTCCGATATTTTTTTATTTTTCAGTGTAATCGGATTGTCCTGACCTAAAAAAGTCAGAAAGTACTTTTTTCTATAAAGAACATCTTGTCTGACTAACAAGGTTGTCTCTGAATTAGGAGGTCCCGATCATAGAAAAATGATGTCATCAAAAGTTGTAGACACGAAACTGTCCTAATGGACACATTGTCAACAAATTCAGCACTATTGGAACCATAAAAATCGAATTTCCGCTCATAAACAAATATAGGGGACACTCTAATAGCCGGCTTCCTGACATGGGCAGTAGGTTTCAATCATCCAAGATTACTTCAAGAATGTTGCCTGTTTTTGAGACCACACAACGTAATTGTTTTCACCCCCACATCCGGAGAAAGGGATCAGCAAAAAAAAAAAAAACAGAACCAGTATTTGTCTTTAAACAAGTCAACATTTGAACTTACAAGGTAATAAGGAATTAACACAAATTTCAAACGCTTTCCCTAAAAAATGCAAATTAGTCAAATGTCTCTGTGGAATTTGCAACAAATGCAGATTTATGACATTAAAAAGGAGAAATTTGACTGGATGTGTCTGTTGCTTTACATGACATGGGTTTATAGTTGCGTGCAATCCTCGAAAAGACGTCTCGCGTGTCTCTCTGAACTTCATTCGTTGGTGAATGAATTGCCAAACACATCGATAAAACTTGCTTGTCATACTAGCTACTGATTTTATCAATTCATCTTTGTGATTGGTCAATTCAACGCCATATTAACGGCAAAATTTTCAGGGGTTATTTTGTTGAAGAGAAGATGCCTAAATGAACAAATAATGGGATATGAAGCAAATATACAGGGGACAAAATCCCTATAAATACACGGTAAGATTAGACAAAAGGAACAACACTTTTACTGTTGTTCTTCATCTTGAAGTCATTTTGGTTCAAATTCACGACATTTGTTGGAACCAGTGCAGTTTCTTTTTTCCATTAGTATATATCAATACATGACCTTCTCCATATCACCACGGTTATCATCTCGAGTCTCCCATATCAGTCAGAGGCGTCACAAGTGGGCTGATGCTGATCTAGGGAAGATAACCTTGCTAATATGTTAAAGACCATGTCTTAAGCTCTTTATTATATACTTCCAAATAGAGTTATCATCCTACCCGGGCTGTTATGGCTTTCCGCTTTTCAATACGAGGCAGACTAATATGGCCATATCAGACCAAGAAGGCTGATATTGACTGTTCACTTCCAGCTTAATTACATATGCAAAACAGTATGAGGTATGGGCAATGCTCATTGTTGAAGGCCCCATGGTGATTTGAAATGAAGAACAACAAATAAACAAATACCGAAGTCACTGTGAATTCACTTTCTGCATATGCGCATTTCGACAAATTATGTCTCATCAGTGCAGATAAAATCTAAACGTTTGGAAGACCATAAATTCAAAAATGTTAAAAAAATGATAGAGAACAAACAACCAAAGTGATCTAAATGTAAGACCAAAATCTGCTAAGGACAGAGCTTTGCATGAGGGAGATACTCCTTAGTTTTCAATAAAATTTACAAAATTTTAGATATTGTAAGGTTTCAATAAAAGTTTTGTACCTTATTTTTATATTTGTAGAGACTTTGTCTCATATGCATTTACTCCATATCATTTCATTCACCATGTAAAGCAATCTTCATCTTAAAGTTTCTATTGTAGTGTATTAATGCCAAAGCTCAATCATTTGTTTATTCTTTCTTTAAGTTACATCTCTAATTAGACGAAAATGATCATCTCAGAACTAAAATTTATGTCAAAAGGGACGATTTAATTTTAAAATTATCAATTTACCTAACATGGACAGTAAAATTGCAACTTCTACTGCTTAGAGTGTATGCATCATAGTTGATTCGTTACACGAGAGGTAACACAAATTATACAGACTTTCTCATTTATAGACATAGCTATCCCCGAGACCGCCTTGTTAATCAAGGCTCCAATAGATATCAGTCCCTTATAGAAAAATCTGATTCAAGATAATTTCTACTTACAGTACTTTATTAACCAGTTAGGATAAATTTTGTAAAAAAATACCTAGCCTTTATAAAATACAAGTATGCATTACATCATGACCATTATCGAAAAAACAGGACCATTATCAGATAACCGGTCCATCATGAGATTAGCAGGGCCATTACAGGTTTCAATTTGCTTTGTGTGGTCGAACGTACTTTGGCTGAATTAGGATCCGTATCATGTATGATGATGAGAATCGTTGTTTTAGACATCTGAACCTACTGGTGAGCATTCATTTAACTCATCTAATCACAGGGGATCAGAAAATATACATAATGTCTTCAAGTTAATTAAAAAAAATTGTTCTTCAGCGGTTAACCCTAATACAGCTGTATGGAGAATAAACGTTTTTGTTTCAGATATTTGACCCTACTTGTAACCACTCGCTTTACTCGTCACATCACAAGGAATCAGAAAATTAACATTTTTTCATGATTTTCTCAAAAAAAGTTTTTTTAGTCTCTTGAGGTAAACCCTAATACAATTGCATGAAAAAAAAAAATCAGATATTTTACCCCACTTGTGACCTCTCATTTCCCTCATCTCATCACAAGGGGTCATAAAATGTACATCATTCCTTGATTTTATAAAATAAAGTTTTTTATCCTTTAGTGGTGCAAATTTTATATAGCTGAGTGAAGATTTATAAAGGATAAACTTTTTTGTTTTAAATATTTGATCCAATAAACGACCTCAGATTTCAAAAAAGAATTTCCAGAAAAAAATTGTATACATTTACATTTACTTATCCATCTATTTTAAGTTCATCCATCATTCTGGTTAAGAAAAGTTTTAAGAAATGGGTATATATTCATAATGGCCCTGTAATGTGTCCTTGTTCTGTAATAATGACCTTCGGATGCTGTAATGGCCCTCGGCGTTGCCTCATGCCATTACGGCTATCCTTAGGCCATTATTACAGACCTCGGACACATTACAGGGCCATTATGAAAATACCCATTTATTAAAACTATAGTAATACTGGGCTGGTGATATTTTTAACTGCCCACGGCCTTTTAACAGCAATTGCTGTAAAGTTGCCATCGGCGCGGGAAGGGTTGTTTGACGCGCCATAAAATCGGTTAGACCCATTATTTCTTTTCAAATGCCTGTACTAAGTCAGGACCATTGCGGAGGTTTTCACGTGCTTTGCATTTTTGCTTCATGTATTATTGCACGTTTAGAGTGTCGAATGCCAGTGTTTGACATTATGTTAAAAGAAAAACAAATAATAAACTTATGACTCATCTAAAGCTTACATATACACCAAATGATAAATCACGTAATAGCAAGTTCCGTGAGAAGTCGACAATTCAAACACGCTTCACGTTTCTTTAATTGAATACCGAAATACGTGGTAATTATAATAATATATTGTAACAACAAAAATAAACTACTCTCCAAAAAAAAATTTGGCTGGAAAAGGGTTTCATTGCTTTAAAATTGGTTTCATGTGGTTTTAAAGCTTTGACAAAATAGTTATAATTTTATAACAATTACCTAAGTGATATATTGGAAGAGAAATAATGTTCATGAAATTAGCCTTATTTGAACGGATAAAACCTGAGGATTTAGAATGAAACTGAAATCTAATAATCATACTGCCCTAAGGTAGTCCCAGTGTTGATTTCTGACATTTGTTCAGATATGCCGGTTTCGCTGTATTTTTCTATATTCTAACATGTAAAAGATTTTGTCAATAGACACCCACTTTTCATGTTTTTTTTTCTAAAAGCATATATATATATTTAAGGAATAATGAATCTTATTCACTCGATTTTCAAGGCGTATAAATTTATTTACAAAGCAAAAATATAACCAACATGTGTATCTCAAGGACATTTCCCGCCATTTTTTTCTAATTATTTTGTTTTTCAAATTCAAGCATATTAACCTTGTTTCCTGTTTATTGTCAACCTTGCATTAATTCCCACTAATTCAGAACAGTTTAATGAAATCTTCATTACTTTCATTCAATGATGGCAACAACTTTGAAAGGAAAAAAAAAACAAACATGTGATAATGAGTGATAATCTTATTTCTATTTTCAATGATAACTACGGAAGCATGGAGGGGACATGTGCAATTTTTTTTTATCTCGTGGCCACGAGATACTATCTCGTTCCCACGACATACTAAGTCGTGGCCACGAGATACTATCTCGTTCCCACGACATACTAAGTCGTGGCCACGAGATAGCCATCTCGTTCCCACGAGAAAGCTATCTCGTTCCCACGAGAAAGCTATCTCGTTCCCACGAGATACTATCTCGTTCCCACGAGATACTATCTCGTTCCCAAGACTTACCCAGTCGTGGCCACGAGATAGCTATGTTGTTCCCACGAGATACTATCTCGTTACTACGACATACTAACTCGTGGTCACAAAATACCATCTCGTGTCCACGAGATAGCTATGTCGTGGCCACGAGATACTATCTCGTTCCCACGATATACTTAGTCCCGGCCACGATATACTAACTCGTTCCCACGACATACAAAGTCGTGGCCACGAGATACTTTTACACTTAGAAACCTTCATCAACGAGCTTTGCTCATACTCATAGCTATCTCGTGGCCACGACTTAGTATGTCGTGGGAACGAGTTAGTAACTCGTGGCTACGACTTAATATGCCGTGGGAACGAGATAGTATCTCGTGGCCACGACATAGCTATCTCGTGACCACGACTTAGTAAGTCGTGGGAACGACACAGCTATCTCGTGGCCACGACTTAGTAAGTCGTTGGAACGAGATAGCTATCTCGTGGACAAGACTTAGTATGTCATGGGAACGAGATAGTATCTCGTGGCCATGACATAGTCTGTCGTGGGAACGAGTTAGTATCTCGTGGGCACGACATAGCTATCTCGTGGCCACGACTTAGTATGTCGTGGCCAGGAGATAGAAAAAAATTTCACGTCCCCTCCATCCGTAGATAACAGCTGGTATATTGACGATATCGTTACTATTGACAATCCCCAGGTTTTAGATTATGTAGACATTATTTATCACAAGAACTGAAATTAAGTACATGAAAAGTACATTTCTCAACTAGTACGATTCGCACGTGTTTGTTCTACTCTTGACGATTTTAATGAACGTAACCTTACTATCACAGCCAAACTTTTACAACAGGGTTACAGATGTCATGAGTTGTTGAATACCTTTAAGAAGTTTTATAAAAATTATAACCTTGTGTTGCGGCATTCCTTGTCGAAAGACATTGAATCCTCTCTGCTATACACACAGCTGATCTGCACGAGCACCTATACATCATATACTGCGTTACAACCCTAGATTAAACCTACGAGGAGGTATCACCCGGTTACTGAAAGCTATATTTTCATATAGCCTAGGAAGCCGCGTGGTCTAGAGCGCTGGAAGTAGTGCAGGCGGTGTTGCTAAAGATGTCACAACAGTGATGGTTCGAATCCCGGAGAGGGACATACCAATGTGCAGATCTAACAAATGTTGGGCTGATTTTCAGACGTTTATATAAATAATTCATCTAGCCCGGTATAATGTCTCACGATATTATCCATTGGGCAGGTATAGTATGAAGAGTTTTTACATACTTCAGACAGCTATATAAAAATTATAACCTTGTGTGGTGGCACCTTGTGTGGTGGCATTCATTGTCGAAAGACATTGAATCCTCTCTGCTTTACACACAGCTGATCTGCACGAGCACCTATACATCATGTACTGCGTACATAGTTTTCATATTTGACCCTATGGGAAAATACATCTTCTCCTCTGAAATCGTTTGGCTAATTGGACCCAAAATTTTCCCTAAATTGTCCTGAGATAGTCCCTTTTAAAAATTGATTTTAAGGTTCACACCTCATCGAAATGGCCGCCAGCGGGGAACATAATTCTATCACTGGACCTTATTGGAAAAAGACATTTAGAGATAAAACTACTGAGCCAATTAGAACATAACTTGGCCACATAATTCCTTAGATTGTCCTGTCAAAAGAACTTGTTTTTCAGGTTTGAACCTTTTTCCAGGAAAGCCGCCAGCAGGTAGCATAGTTTTGACCTTATGGGAAACACATCTCCTACTCTGAAATGTCTGTGCCAATGGGGACCAATTTTGGCGCACTATAGTTTTTAGACAGTCCCTTCCAAAAACAGTGGTTTTGTAGGTTCGCAGCTCATTCAAGATGGCCGCTACCGGGATACATACTTTTAACATGGGACCCTATCGGTAAACAATTTAGATTTTTTTTTCTCATCAGAAACTACTGAGCCAATTGGAACATAACTTAGATGGTCCCATCCGAAGAAATTGCTTCAGGTTTGGACCTTATCGAAGATGCCCAGCTGCGGAATAAAGAGATTATACATTTGACCCTATAAGACAGTCAATTAAGAGATCTTCTCATTTTCTTCTTACATATTTCGGTGAACAGATTTCCAATGCTTTGACTTGATCTGCACTGAAGAGACATAAGTAACTAAATACCGAGGTCACTGTTAATTTAAAATCTGCATATGCACATTTCGACAACTTATTTCGCATCAGTGCAGATCAAACCAAAACATTTGGAAATCCGTTAACCGAAAGACGTGTAAAAGCTGATAGAGAACAAATAACCCAAAACGGATCTAGACAGAAAAACCCTAATGCAGCTGAGGACAGAGCTATACATGAGAGAGATACTTCTAAGTTTTAAACAAAATTTAGCAAGTTTCAATAAATCGGATCTAAATTCAGTTAAAGACAGAGCATTTCATGGGGGAGATACTCCTGAATTTTAAACAAAATTTTGTAAAATTTAGATAACGCAAGTGTCAATAAAATCTGTTTTCCGCGGGTCAGCACCGAAGAACTGACTACTGGGTTCGTGAATCCCCTCGGGAGCAACATTCCACAAGCAGACGCATCGGATCAGTGGAAATAAATAACACAATACCGAAGATACTATTTACGTATTTTCTACATATGCCTATTCCGACAACTTATGTCTCATCAGTGCACATCAAACCAAATGAAACGCAGCAGTCAGAGACTGCACATCCCCCCGCTCCCAGCAAAGTCGAAATGCACAAATTCGGAAACCCACATAAACCCACCTGCCAGACTGACATGTACTATCCAAGACCAACCTACATACCAAATATTAGCCTACCATTTCTAGTTATTGAGAAATGGACTTAAGCAGAAAAACTTAACATGGCCACTAGACAGTGAAATTGAGGTCAAGGACAAAAGTCACCTGCCAGACTGACATGTACTA
>MJUU01021192.1:29078-48314 GCA_002080025.1 Modiolus philippinarum | reverse complement strand
TTTTTGAGATAACTTGTAATTTTCTAAATGAAGGGGGCGGGGCCGACCCCCGGGGGTGATCATGTAACTCGTCTTGTCATGCCCATTAAGAATATATATGGTTTAGGGGTGGGGATCTCAACTGTTTTTGAGATAACTTGTAATTTTCTAAATGAGGGGGTGGGGCTGACCCCCGGGGGCGACCAAGTAACTCGTCTTTAAATGTGGAATATAAATATATATGGTTAAGGGGTGGGGATATGAACTGATCTTACCATATTTTGAGATTTTACATATTAGGGTGTAGCCCCACCCCCCGGGCCAAAATCAAAATTCCGAAACCTTTGGCACAGACAACTCCCCAAGTGTTACTAGTGTACCTAATTTCATGCTTCTATCTTCTACGGAGTAGGAGGAGTTCTTGGACAATCGTTTTTAGACATTTTTTAACCCCTTAGGGCATTGCCCCTAAGGGCGGGATCAAAATTTTGATACCCTCTTTCAACTTGGGAAAGGCAATATAAGTAGTGACATAAGTTCCAATATCCTAGGTTTAACACTTTTGGAGATATCTCCATTTATTGGATATCGCGAAATTTGTTTTTCGCTCATAATTTGGCCCCAAGGGGTCGAATTCCAATTTTTAGGGGTCTATTCCCTAGTGGGTCAATATACTCTTCCATGATGCCAAATTTTAAGTTTCTATCTGTTGCGGTTTCAGAGATATGCCTTGCCACTACAGACGTACGTACGTACGTACGTACGTACATACGTACGTACGTACGTACGAACGGACTGCATTACATGATCCCCCCGCATTCGTTAAGCGGGGGGATAAATATTTGGAAGTCCGTTTACCGAAAACGTGTTAAAGCTGATAGAGAACAAATAACCAAAAGGATCTAGACAGAAAAACCCAAATGCAGCTAAGGACAGAGCTATACATGAGAGAGATACTTCTTAGTTTTAAACAAAATTTTGTAAAATTTAGATATAGCAAGTTTCAATAAATCGGTTTCCGGGTCAGCACCTAAGTACTGACTACTGGATTGGTGGATACATTCGGGGACTATCAGTCCACCAGCAGAGGCATCGACCCAGTTTTAATAAATAACAAAAAAAAATGTCAATTTATTTTCTGTATATGCCCATTCCGACAATTTATGTCTCATCAGTGCAGATGAAACAAAAACATTTGGAAGTCCGTTAACCGAAAAACGTGTTAAAACTGATAGAGAACAAAATACCAAAAGGATCTAAATAGAGAAGCCAAAATTCAGCTTAGGACAGAGGTATTCATGATGGAGATACTCCTTAGTTTTATACAAAATTTTGAGAAATTTAGATATAGATGAGTTTCAATAAAATCGGTTTTCGGGTCAGCACCGAAGTACTCACTACTGGATTGGTGAATACCATCGGAGATTAACAGTCCAACAGCAGAGGCATCGGTTAAGTAGTGATAAAGAAAAAAATACTGAAGATACTATTAATTTATTTTCTGTATGTGAATATGCAAAAACTAGATTAACATTAACTTCGGTATTTCGTATTTTCAAATTATGAGCCCCATCGAAACCAAACTTGGCCACAAAAGTCCTTTTGTTTCCCCGTCAAATACTTTTTTGGTTTACACTTCAACTAAGATTACCAACGGAGGGAAACATAGTTTAACATTTGAAACTATGAGTAAGCATATTTAAGATTTCCTCCTCTGAAACTACTGGGCCAATTGGAATCAAGCTTAGCCACAATAGTCTTTTGGGGGACCAGTACCAAAAACTGTTTTTCTGGTTTCTGATCATTGTCGAAATTTGTGTTCACAAATTTTGAATTCATTTGAAAAGATTCCTAATTTGAATTTTGCCAATAATACAATTCTCGAATATGTAAAGAATTTATTTAAGGGGGGTAACCTCGGCTAAAGGGAATTATGTCTACATGTATTGTTCGCTTTTCTAATACTTAAATAAATAAAAAGAATCATTGCGATAGGTATGATTTATATTTAAAATTGTAAATATTTTTTTTCACACAGGTAATAAACATTCATGTCGTCATTAAAACAACCATCCAACATTCGGTTATTTATAACGAGTGCATTTTCTTTAATCCATGATAACTAAAAGTAATGCAAATTTGTAAAAGTCTGAAATCTTGCAAGGGACGTAATTTAAAATATATATTGAGCAATTTTATTGATTTTTACATACTTTAAACCAAATTTTGAAAAATGGAACAGTAGAATTTTCTAATTTCTTTTATTTATTTTTATAATAGAGAATTACGCATTTGAAATAATTTTATATCCGACACATATTCAATTAGAACTTATTTTATACACCAAAAGCAAGTTATGAACGGAAACAGGGTATCTTTGACAACAACTAGACAGAAAACGGGACATTAAAACTTCTTGAAAATTGTTAAAATTTGACATGGACATACGTAGTTTTACGGAAGCGTATTGATACCACATGAAGAAAAAAAAATCTCATAATTATGAAATAATATCTCAAAATTATTAGATAATTATGAGATGTTATCTCGTAATTATGAGATAGTATCTCATAATTATGAGATGTTTTTTTTTCGTCATGTGGCATCAATACGCTTCCGTATAGTTTCAATACTGAAAATATTAACAACAATTAAGCAAGTGGAAAAAAAATAAAATTACCACCAGTATCGACCAGAACTTTCGTTTCAGACATACTATGGAATTAATTATGTCCGATATTTTAAAAGTTCACACTTAGAGACTGTCAAATATGACAAATCATACAGAAGCGCTAGAATTTTTCCGAAGGGCAAGGATTGCCACAACTCGTTACTTAATATACTCTTAGTAATAATAATACGTTTTATACCTTTTACCTGTAGCACAAAAGAAGCCCAGTTTGTGGTGCAAATGAAGATTTTTATAGGAGAATGAAATATTAATCATGTTAACTGGCGCAAGAGATATGCGAACATCTACTACTTAGTATTTGTTTTAATTAGAAGGTAAAGATATTTGTATTTCCATACAGAAAAAATCTGCTGTGATAATCATGTTTCATTTTTCCTACTGATGTGAGCATGTCAGGAATATGTTGGTCATTAGCTTGTCCTTGTCTTATTATAGAATTTTAGTTTCTTGATTTTTAGGTTATTGGATGTGGTTTGTTTCCATTGATTTGTTCACTTTTTTACCTTTTGGGGCCATTTAGGGCTTGCTATATGGTGTGAGGTTCCTCACTGTGTTGAAGACCGTACGCTGACCGCTAGATGCTTTGTTTTGGGTCGTTTTAACCTGGATATAGGATGTTGTCTCCTTGGCATTTACCCATTTCCTTTCTTTTTCATATTTCTACTCTTTTTACTTCTTAAAAGATACTTTTAGTGAATTGAATCTTCATGATATATATTTCTAAAGAATATATCTATACTTAAGGATGTAGTAAGGTGAAATTAAATAAATCGACGATTTTAAATTGAAACCATAAATTGAAAGAGCTTTAGTAAAGGAATAAAATCAGCGGAAAATATTGATAGGTTATGGACCTTGTTTCCAAGATATTTTACATTTTAAAAATTGGCGGGAAAAGCTCTCTTGGACTTTTACCTTAGTATAACATGGAAACATTACTGATTTCTTTCACATGGAAGGAAAATCTACAAATTCTGCTTACTGACTTTAAATGACCTACTGAAGACTTTAATGAGTAGAAAATTGGGTGCAATGGGGCAAAAAATATTACATAGTAATAATGGGGAAAATCCGAGAAATCCTAATGACATTTAGGAGTTTCAAAAACCTCACCTTACTACATCCTTAATTAATTTTTCGTATTACAGCTCAATTGTCTTTGATCTGTCTTATGTTGACCTCAGTATATGTTTCAGTTGTTAGATTGAGTAGGTTGTTCCAATAAAATTTCTATACCATTCAAAAGTCAAATAATCGATAATAAATAATTAAAGAGTAATACAAATGCATAACGAAACCAAACATTAGAACACTTCTATTGTTGTTCTTCATCTTTAAGTCACAATGAGGACTTCAACAATGATCATTGATCACAGCTCATAGCAAGTTCATGACGGCTAGAATAACCAAAGTCGGGCCTCTGTCGGTAGTTTGTAATTAAAATGAAACAATAATGGCGACCTGACATGTCTCATAGGAAAAATTATTTTGCCCTTTGTGCCACGTCACGTTTAAAATAAAAACGATGTAAACATCATGAATCATAATACAAAGGTGTTTACTATACCTTACATACATTCATAATGATTCTGTTGATAAAAATGCACCTTTAGAAGATGAAATAAATGATATACTATTTGATTTTTTCATTTCAGTTGAATGTATACATGTAAGTGTATTTATTGCCGCCATTAAGCGGAATAACCATAATAAACCAACATATTATTTTCTAATATTAAGAAATAATGTTCTTTCAATTATCAATCTTTGTTTTTTTTACATTTTTGTCTTTAATTCTTTTTTTTTGTATTTTCGTTTGATCATGATTCGAAACAACCATTCAGTTTTGTTACCAAAGTAGAACAAAAAGTTATTATATCAAGAAACCTATATTGACAATCTTTTAATAGAGAACAAATAACTAAAAGCCAAAATCGGCTCTTTGCACGAGGGCGATACTACTTATATAGTTTAAAAATGTAAAATTAGTAGTTCGTTCTCTAATAGCTCTAATCAAATTTTGGTTTATAAGATATATATATAAAATTGTCGAAATGGCCATCTGCAGAAATTACATTTATAGTTAGTTCACTGTTTGTCATTTATGAAGTCAAATACCAACAGGAAATATACAGATTGATAAAATAAACTAAAATATTTTTTCTCTTTTTTAATATGCTTAATATTTTAGCAGACTGCAATTGTATGAAATTAACTAAATATAAAAACATACAAAAAAGATCTACTTACTCTGTAAAAGGATTATTTTTCCACTGATCAATAGCCGCTACATGTAACGGCAGTCGAATAAGATGGATTTCTATGTTGGCTGGAGTATAGGTTTTCACGCCAAGTATTTCACTGATTGGATATTATTATTTCTTACTTTTTCTTCAATAATATGCTGCAAGACAGTCGCACATGTTGAAGAGGCATATACGAGTTGACCCGATCTCATGTGTAAACTTAGGTGAATAAGCATATTTCAAGCATGCCCTATTTGTCAGTTTTTATTATCCCCTCACAAAGTTCGGGGGTATTCCCGTTTGGCCTCATCTGTCCGTCAGTCTATCAGTCCGTCACGCTTGCCTTCAAAGCTAACCCCTGCATTTCTAAATAATGATCTTAATTTTGTTATAGAATCGTTGCATACATGCTGTAGATGCGCAATAAATTTTTTGACTTTGGTGCAAAAATTCCCCCCAAGATGTCGCTTTTTGTTTTTTGTATTTATAAAAAATTCAGACAAATTTTGTTTATTTTAGATAATAACGTTACATTTGACAAGTGCTTGGTAAAAAAAAAATTCTGAATACTTATATGGATTTTTAAAGAATTTTGCTTAAAAGATTAAAATATCTTGGGAATCTCAAAGACCTTATTTGGAAACTAAAATACTTATAAAATTTGTTTCGATTAGGACAAACATTTTGAACTATTGGATTTCAGAAATTCTGCCATGCAGCAATGGCTTAGAATTTGGTCTATGAGGACACACATTTTAAGTAATCAGGTGGTGTTCTCGAAGCTATCTTAAGGATAAGACGTGTCCTAAGACACCATCTTATGCACGTCTTTGTCCTAAGTCGTATTCTCGAAGCTCTCCTTACTTATGATATTTCGCAATTAGGACACCTAATTAGGTGTCTTAAGACCATTCTATCTCAATTCTTACCTTTGTTAATTTTTTTTTTTTGAGAAGATGAACATGAAGCAATACGAAAGCATCAATAAACAGATATCTTTAAAATAACTTTGCACGATTTTAAACTTTGACTTCAGTGTTCACGAAACGATTACTATTAATGCTTATAGATGACATTTCAAAACAAAGGGTAAATAAAAAAGCCTTTTCGATAATATTTTGCATTTAGACTTGAAATCGTGCGCTTCATTATATGCATGTTAGTAGATAAAATTGGTCAACATTTTATCACGCTTAAGATAGGTTAAGGACGTCCTAACATAAGATGCGTCTGAGATAGCTTCGAGACACAACTCAAGAATGTCGTAAGATGATCTTAAGTCCATCCTAAACTTGGTCATAAGATACGTCTTAGGACGAAACTTAGGATACATTCGAGAACACCACCCTAGTTCCCGTTTTGGGAAATTGCTTGATAGTTAACTGTATCAAAGAAGACTTATTTATTTATTTTTTAAGTAAATTATTAACGTACTGGTAGTTAAAGTGTTTGTTTCAACTTTTTTTTTTAAATTCAAATACTTTAGTTTGAAAACACTCAGACACTAAAAGTGTTACAAGAGGAATTATATACATTCATACAACCAATTGAAATGATATTTACAAAAGTTTTTCTACATTTCTCAAAAATATAGCCAAATTATTAAGCATATTTACATTACAAATTGAACATAACTAGAACATACATTTTCAATAATTTAATCTAAAAAATATTTGAATCATAGTTTGCTAAATTTGATTTTGACAAGTACTAATACTTGTTTCATTTAGAACAAACATTTTCACTAATTTAATCTAAAAAATACTGGACTCAGCAGCTAAGAATTTGTTATGATTAAAAGACATATTTTGATCATATAAAAATTTTTGATATCAGTTTTGGCATATTTCCTAACAATTTCAAAGACAAGTTAGATCTGGTACTCTTTAATCAAGTTTAATATAACCTAACGTCCAAAGTAAGGTCCAAAGATTCAAGTTGTTCAAGTTGTGTGCAAAAAAAGCAAAATGGAGACAGCTGTTCTAAATTACCAATGAAAGGATATGTAGTAAACTAAGCAATGAAACAATGCTTTTATTGTTGTTCCTCATCTTGAAATCACCATACACCATGAGCTATGCTCATACCTCATAGTAAGTTCAAGACGACGCCTAGCACCGGTTTGAGCAGATTTCATCGTTGAATGTCGAGCAACGCCACGTGCTTGGATGTACATTTGTATTTTCTGTAGTGATCAATGATGCAGGGTTGTCAGCAAATTAAAATTAACTGGCAAGGTGTTCTTACAACTCCTGTCATCCATTGCCAGACAACAAGACTCATTAAAAAGACAATCAAAATATATAAACAATTATAGGGCACTCATCGAGTCAATCGCAAGAAAACTTGAAAAAACAAAGCAAGAAATGTTACTACTATAAACAGAATGGTCAGAAAAACATTTGGATATAAATAAATAAATATATAAAATGCCAAAATTTGAAAGTCTTTTTGGTCCTTTTCTGATTATCAGAATACAGTTGATATTTCTATTTCACTAAGCCGCATCCGAGATAATTTTGTAATAATTACAAAAGTCCTCGCCATGAAATTGATTGTTTCGAATGTTTTATCGTGCAAAATATAATTTGATAAACAAACGAAGAACATAAAAACATCTTTATCAAATGGAGGTAACAAATCATATGATTGTCAATTTTCCCTGATGGTGAGGATATTACTATAAATATGTTATTCAAAGACAAGTATTTTTTACTTTGGTTATTCAGTTCCGAAATGCAAACCTCAATTTATTGTAATTTCTGATCAGTAATTGCAGAATAACTCGATTTTCTACTTTATCATTCTTGCAGGATTATTTTCAAAATATATCACATAAGCAATATGTTTCGTGAATTTTTATTACTGCTGCTGTTTTCGAAATTGTTTTTTTTTAATAAATTTTGGTTTTTTTCTTTTTTGTTTTTGTGTTTGTTTTTTTCCTTTGTTTTGTTTTGCTTTTTTTCTTTTTTTTTAATCTTCCTGAACTTTTTAACCAAACTAAATCAACAAAATGATCATATCAAATATTTTCTTTAAAAAATACATGAATTGATAATTACTTATTATTCGTCATATAAATTGTTTTTATTTTGTAAAAAATATATTTCCAACCTACGGAAATGGAAATCCGATATTCTTTGACAAGATAACTATTATATATATAAAGTCTTTTTGCAAAACATAACTTTAAACCTTTTACTTTGTCACGTCTCTCAACGTGTGATGACTATGTTCTATTAATTAGTGGTGAAATCAATATTTTTATATAAAAGGTCTTTACAAAATATCCGTTTGAACTATTCAGTTATTATTTTCTTTTTGTAATTAGTTCCAAGTTCATCAACATTGTCCAAATCTTTAAATAACAAAATATCGAAGTTACTGTAATACAGCCATTTCGACAAATTATGTCTCATCAGTGCAGATAAAATCAAAATATTGAAAGTCAAGGAATCGAAAGGTTTACAAAAGCTGGCAGAAAACAAATAATCAAAAGTTTCTAAAAAGAGAGCCAAAATTAGCTAGGGACAGAACTTTGCATGAGGGGGATACTCCTAGTTTTCAAAATAAATTTTTAATCTAGATATTGATAGTTTAAAAAAAATGATTGTCGGGCAAGCACCGAAGTTCTGGACTACTGGATCGGTGAGTATCCTCGGGGACCAACAGTCAACAAGCAGTGGCATCGAGCCAGTGGTAATAAAAACAAAATACTGTAATTACTATCTGTATATAGCTATTTCGACAACTTTTGTCTCATCAGTGCAGATAAAATGCCAAATTGCTCATATTTGTTGAATATGATTTTAAAAAATGGGAGCCACGTCAACATATATATACAGCTAGATTTATATCTTATATATACTTATATATACTTATATCTGTAGCTTATTGTCAATTAGATCACTTGTGGTCATAAGCATAATTAAAAAAAAGAATAAGAATAAACATAAGATACTTTTGGTATACTCATGTGTCTTAAAATTACAATATTCTGTCAATTTTTTCTTGATTAGTAAACTGCACGTGATCAACGGAATAGTCATTATTTCATTTCTATATTTCAATTTCATTTATTTGTCTGTGTAATATACCCTTCAAATAATTTCAATGACAGACATAAAGAAATTTGTAGCTGCCAAAATTATCAAAATGTATAATTCTGAGCATGATTGACAAATTATTAATACCATCTTCCTCGGTGACTCAAATCAACACTTTGAAATCCATTGGAACAAATACGGTACATTGTAAGCCGTTCATCCATTACAATTCTTAAATCAATGCACAAATATGCCAATGTATTCACTTGTACAGATTGAATTCTTTACAAAAATTTCACAGTATAAATATTGATTTGATGCTAGCTACTGCATAAAATCAATCGAATATGTGCTAGCTACTGCATGGCATTCAATCGAATGTGTGCTAGCTACTTCATGAAATTTTATCGAATGTCCATTACATGTAGCTATCGCATATCATTCCATCGAATGGGTGCTAGCCACTGTATAACATTCGATCGAATGAGTGCTAGCTTCCGCATAACATTCAATCGACCATCTGATAGCTACCGCATAGCAGTCACTCGAATGTCTGATAGCTACCACAAAAAATTTACTCGAATGTCAGATAGCTACCACATACCGAAAACATTCACTACAATGTCTGAAAGCTACTGCATAACATCGAATGTGTGTTAGCGACTGCAAAACCTTCAATTGAATGTCTACTAGCTACCTCAAAGCATTCAATATCCAAAGTTCTTAGGCCTCAATGATTTCATTGATAAAAGAAGCTAACCCTTCCCAAAGAATTAGTTTCAAGTTTTATTTCATCACTCCGAGACAGTTGTACACTGAAACAACGGCAAGTTAAAGGGTGTATTTACAAAGACAGACATGGAAAATATGTTCAAATAATAAATGTTATACTCAATTAAAATTAAATATTTATTACAATTGACATCGACATTCTGACATAGTACAAATAATGATCAATAAATTTTAAGGGCTAATTACAGATGAAGAGCAACAATAAAAGCGTTGTTCCATTGCTTATTATTACCATGTATTTGTAGAGACTTTGTCTCATTTGCATTTACTCCATATCTCTTCATTGTTAATTTGTAACTTATAAATGCGTATTTCAACCTTCCTAATTTATAAGTTGTTCATTAATTTTGTAATTTGTATAATGTCAATTTGGTACTTATAAAAGGATATTTCAACTTTCTGATTCATAAGTTGTTAATTTGTAATTTGTATTATGTGAATTTGTTACTTGTAATTGTGTATTTTTAAATTCGTAATTCATTAAAAAAGGGATAAAATGAAAGTATATAGTGATTTCTGTACATGCACAAATTACAGTAATTTTTAAGTAATATAAAGTTTCTACATCTATAAAACTTTCCCCTACCCCAATAATTTTTCCCAAAAATTGACATTTTTTTCTCTTTGTTCTCATACAATTTTATAGAACACACACAATATGCGTTGTTTATGTCAATATTGCATGAATTATATCATGACTTAGTATTTTAACACCCATTTGTCCACTAAAACTCAATATTTTCCCCCAAACTGATGAAAAAATGGAAATTTCTAGCATTTCAGATTTGCCCAAAATTCATTATTTAATCGTTTATATATATGTCAAATATGAAAGATATATTTGCAGAAATGCCAATGAAAAAGTTACTGTGAATTTAATGGTTTCTACCCATGCATTAGTTGTGTAAAGGCACTGCTTAGAAAACAAGAAGTCTTGAATAAGAATCTAAATCCTGACATTTCACCCCTACATCAACAAAATTTTGAACAAAAATCTTCGAAGTTTGCCTGTCTATTTATACACATGAACAAAGCATACTGATGTTTTGATTTCGCCTCAATGATACATAAGATATATCAAAATATGCATTTTTAACCTCAAAAAATGGGTAAAAGTTATAATGTTTGACCCAATTTTCATGAAAAATGGGAATTTTTCAGTATTTCAGACTTTTACAAAATTCAAAAAATTAAAATTGTCAAGCATGACCATTTATCCGTCAGATTGCGATTAATTTGATCTCAGCTATATTTTCTCCATCTTTATGCCCTGTATAAATATAACAAAATACCGAAGTAACTGTTAGTTTGGTTGTTACAGATGCGCATATCGACAACTTAAGTCTCTTCAGTGCAGATCGAATCAAGACATTTGGAAGCCAATCAATCCAAATACGTGTAAAAGCTGATAAAGAACAAATTATCAGAATGATCAAAATAGAAAAGCCAAAATTCACCTAATGATAGAGCTACATGTATGCATGAGAGATGTACTCCTTAGTTTTTAAGAAACATTTTTGTTAACTTAAGACATTGCAAGTTTCAAAATAAAATAGGCTTTTGGGCCAGCACCGAAGTTAATTTTGTTTCTGCAGATGCGCATTTTGACAACTTATGTCTCTTCAAAGCATTTGGAAGTCCATCAACCCAATATGTTTAAAATCTGAAAAAGAACAAATAGTCAAAAGGATCAAAATAGAAAAGCCAAAATTCAGCTTAGGACAGAGCTATGCACGAGGGAGATCTTCCTTAGTAACTCCTAGAAGAGTTCAATGCAATGCAGAATAGGAACATTTTTGTATCCATCCAACACAAATTTTAGGCAAATTTGACATTTTCGTGACTATTTTCAATTCATAAAATAACATCATAGTATTTATTAACTGTGATATGCACTATTTGTATCTGCCTTTATTTTTTCAATTGCCAAAAATCATTTGCGAAATATTACATTTTTTTTATCAATCAAAATGAAAAGACAGAATGGTAATTTTCGTTCTCTTGAGGGATTTTCCATTTATATTTATTTTTAACTCCCTCAAGTTCTTATGTATAATCAAAATTTTGGACTTTTTCCCGAAGCAAGTCAATATATGGATGAAATGGGCATTTATTGTTACTTGTTGCCATTAATTGACTCACCGAAAGCCAATACAGAGGATAATGAGAAGCTGCTGTTTAGATTCCATATTTTATTTTGAACTCCATGAGGATCGTAAGAACACTAAACCAATCCCTTTCTCTTGAAGGACAACGTTTTCTTATATCGATTTAACAGGTTGGGAATATTCCAAATTGGGATAATATATCCCAATTGGGATAACTTATCCCAACTGGGATAAGTGGTTATATCCCAATTGGGATAAATGGCTAGTTATTCGTGAATTACATTTTACAGGTTTAATGGCGCATCATCAGTCATAAAAATTAAAAATCTATACGGCAAAAGCTTTTAGACAGTATAACTCTGTTGTCATAAGAATGCTGCAATTCCTGCGCTGACCGATGTTTAACTGAAAAACAGGCAGTCACTTTGATTTAGTAATAACTTAAGCTTTTAAGAGTTTACATTTATTCTTTGCTACTTTTTTCAAAGTAAATTACATTTATAACCGTATAAAACATAAAGTTAAAGTGTAATCAAAATCATTTTTGGCTATTAAATAAATGAAGTATGGAAAAAAAAGCCAAATGAACATGACAAGTTATTTCTTCCAGGTTTTCCTCCCTTTGACCATGCGGGAAAAAATGACATAAATGTAGGATTTTACCATGGTTTTTGAAACTACTGTGCCTTGAATATTTAAACAAACTGAACTTCAGCAATTATCCAATACATTTTTACCGACTTCCTCTTTCTTCTGTTTTCATTATTTAATCATTTACAATAATGATCAGTTGGAAATTTGAAGAAATTAAATGTATGATTTTAGGTTTTAAAAAAGTCTCTGTTCGTGAAATGCAGCATCATTCAGAAGATGACAATATGTCATTTGATGACTGAAATGATGAAGTTTGTCATGCTTTATGTTTCATTATGCGCCATTTAAATATGTAATTTTAATTCATAAAAAACTAACCAATTATCCCAAATTATCCCAATTGGGATATATCTGTTTATCCCAATTGGGATAAGTTATCCCAATTGGGATATATCTGTTTATCCCAATTGGGATAAGTTATCCCAATTGGGATATATTATCCCAATTGGAAATATCCCCAACCTGTTTAACAGATGACATTCTGAATTATTGCCAACCAAGTCTATGCATCCCTACTTGCAAGGAATTTTTAAAGTCCTTTTTTTTGTTTTTTTTTTCTTGAATAATGACTACGGGACAAAAAAGAAAAATGAAGACACACATACAGATGAACAACACGGACCCAATAAAAAACCATGGCTGAGATCAGGTGTACATGTAAAGTAAGCATCTCCTGCTTCTTATAAGATACCTGCCGTGTTGAACATGTCAACGTGTCATATAGCTTTTGTATTTAGTTATGCAAATGTATTTAACAACATGGTGATATAAACTTAACATCTTTGCATACCAATATATATTTGTAAGAGAATGTAGTCATTTGCATATGACATAGACATAGTCATAGTGATATAGCAGTATTACATGTAAAAATGTTTAGAATGGATATATACTCAACAACAAAAGAAACGCACCACTTACATGTACTTCTATGTACCTTTAAATTCAACAACAAATATCTCTTCAAATACTAATTGGAACAACTTGAATTTTTTACACATTGTTTGTCTTATCACAAAGTCAAAATTCTGAAAAATGAAAGGTTTTTGAATTCTGAATTTCATTTTCTAAAAAAACAGTTTTCTTCCCTAAAATGCAAAAATGGTTAAAAAGGATGAATTTTGAACCTTTTGTGCTCCTACCTGTAAGATTAGGTAAAAAAATTACTGTTTTGGTAACTTTTGACAATACAACTTCCTAACAAGCTCATTTTGAGGAAAGCAATTCTTTGAATTTGGTTTTCTCACACATTCAACAGAAACCGTTGCTGTGACTTGAAAATGATATGTAACTTTTGACAATACAACTTCCTAACAAGCTCATTCTGAGGAAAGCAATTCTTTGAATTTGATTTTCTCACACATTCAACAGAAACCGTTGCTGTGACTTGAAAATGACAGATTTTTTGACAAAATTTGACTTGCTTGTTCTTTACATTAGAAATTCAAAAATACATAAAAAAGGCTGGTATGGCTAAAGTATCTAGGGTGCTAATTAAGGTAGTTGGGTGTCTTGGTTTCTGACATAAGAACTTTTTTAAAATTTGTACAGTAAAACTTTGAGCGATATTCTATAAAAATATGCAAAAAAATTTTGGGGTCACGGATATGACAAAAAAGATACAGGGTTCTAAAGATTGGTCAAATTTGGGTTTTTGCACTATATTTACAATAGAAATATATGGAAAATAGCCCTATACCACGATTCAATGGCATATTTTTTCTATAAGCTGACAGACAATTTTTTCCAAACTTTTTATATTTATTGGTATAATACAGAACTTCAATTTAAAGACATAAAAAAGAAATGTCACGGGTCTTTTGAAAAAGTTATATCATGAAACATGAAGAATATGTTAGTTTTTCAAGAAAGGGGAGATAACTTAATCAAAGTAATTTGGCACCTCAAAATAAAAAAAAAACAACATACTTTTGAAAAATTTATAATAAATGTTTTTGTTAAAATGCTTTAGACTAGTTGAAAAAGGAATTGGGATCCACAACCTTATTTTTTAACAAATTTAGAAAGTTTGAATTTTTCCATGGTATTTTAGTATAGAATTGTCTCCCTTTGATTACACTTTTTGAATTTTTGGCAAATATGCAATATTATTCGAAGAGACATGATACTTATTGTTCATTTTTATTTAAATTATTGTATTAAAGACATACAAAATCATTTAGACACCATTCTCATTGAATTACTGAAGCTTTGCTTAGATGCGCAAAAAAGATGCGCAGTTTTAGACACCTCAACTACCTTAACACCTGTTTACTATAGACCCAACTTGTTTGACAGTGTACTGGTTTAGTTATATCTTTTGTTATGGTTACCAGTTTTGACAAGGACTTATTTTCTTTTTGGCTGGTTATTTTAGTTTATTGACTTTGATTTTGCATTGGTTGTCCTTTAGTACTTAGAGCATTATTACATGGCTGTATTTTTGTAGTTGTATTTGCTTTAGGAGGCAGTTGAATTACTTGTTTGGTACTTATTATTTTGGTTGTAGTTTACTTGACCATGTACCTTAGTAACTGTATTGAAGAGTTTAGAATTTTTTTATTAGAAACTTTTTTTTCTTGACTTAGTAAATTAATGAGTTTTATTACTCAAAGGTTATTTTGAAACTTGACTTACGCTTTATGTGATAAATAGAAAACAGAAGGGAAACGGAGAATTGTCAAAGAGGCAACGACCCAAAAGGGAGTAATAATAACTCTAAGCCACCATAAGATCTTGTGAACTGTGAGGAAACCCCACACCCAATGGCAGGTCGGAGTCGGCCCCTTAATAAAGAATATTCAAGTTCAGAGAAATAAACACAGGCCTAAACCCCTATTGATACATGTATAAAGTAAACTAAGTAGAAAACAGACAAGACACACAAAGGCTTAATGAATTTCTTGACTTAGGACAGTGTGTGGTGGGGTTAAACTACTTTTATTGGGTCCAAACCTTCCCCTTTAGGCAATGCGATAAATCAAAAAACATTCATAACAACAGTAAAATTCAGATAGCAGCAGGACTGAGTCAATTGTGAAAATGACACTGAAAGAACTAAATATACGGACATAAACCTGAAATCACAAAAGACTACTAGCAGTTAACTGACATGCAAGCTCCAGACCCATTACCAACTGACAAATAAAGTAGCTTATTTAATTTGATGTTGTGCACTATCATGAAAGTGCGAAAGGGAAAAGCGGTTGGCTTACATTCTCAGCGAAATTGACTTGTGTGTTCCAGATGTATTATGGGAAAACGAACAATTAAAAGACAAAAAAAATGTGGCATTAGGTTAAAAATACTTTTTTTCTAACAAAAATTAGTATTTGATGTTGACATATATCAGTCAAAGGCATAAATATGAATAACTTAGAGTTGACCTATTTTAAAGGCATTTCACTTACCTATGATTTTAAGGAATAATTTCATTTATTAATTTATTAAAACATCTGCAATTTTTAGAAAACATGTCATTCACATTTAGCACCCTACGAAAAATCATTGTCAGGCCGCATCTTAACGTTAAAGCTGAAAATCCCAGCAACTGTGATATGGCTCTGTCTACAATGCGAAAGTTTACTTGCATGGGGGCTTTAGTTTTCTTGCATGCAATGTCAAAAGGAGCGATAGTTTACTATGATGAAATTTAACATTGCAACGGTCAAGCAAGTGGCAAAAGTTTCATTTTGAACAGATGTAATTTTACACCCCAAGCCGACGTTCCGAAAGGCTGCCTGCGGAGAAAGAAAACATTTTACACATTGTTAATTTATTGACAGCAGACAACATAGATTGTATATGCAGAATAACTGATTAACGGAAGCGTCTTGATAACATTTTACATTTGATTGGTTGCATAATAATAAAACTATCCAATCAAATTTAAAATGTTCTCTGGGTAGCATTTTCAATCAACTGATTTAAATACATCCCTGTCAATCAATTATCAACAATGTTTCTATACCTGCGGTCAGTATTTGCGAGCGTCGGCTTAGGGTGTGAAATTAAATCTCTCTGAGTTGAAACTTTTGTCACTCGCTTGACCGTGGCAATAATAGGACGATTGGATATAAAACTTTTTATTTCGTTCGCTAATCACCACCAAACGGCTACTTGAGTATACGATTTAGGAGAAGGGTACAATGATGTAAATAAGAGCTAAAATTGTGAAGACAAAGAGACAAATTTACGATTGATGCATGACAATTTAATTTATATTTTATAGTTTATTGTGTAGTGGGCTTAAGTTGACTCTGATTTATACCATAGTTGGTAATTGTACTCCTAAAAATTGTCATAATTTACTTTTGTGTTCACAAAACGAATGAATGAGATATCAATGAAAGCAACAGCTTTTTAAATATGGAAAACAAATTAAGATTCGGATTTTGAAATTTTTAAACGATTTCATGAGACTTCCGAAAATCAAAATTCAGATTTTACACTATCGAAGAGAATTTGAAAATCCTATAAGAAAATGCATTGCCCATGCGATTTTACTATTTCCCGTGAGATTTTAAATTGTTCCAATTGGATTAAATATTCCAATAGGAAGTTAAAGAAATACCATGGAATAATAAAAATACCGTGGGAATATTTCAAAATCACTTTGGAAATAATGAAGTCCCCTGAGAATTGGTTCCAGTACTTGTAGAAAAATGATTTCTTTTGTTTTATATTTATAAATTCATTTTCATATAAAATCAGTTATAAAGTTTCACAATCAATTAAAATGTCTATTTCTACGATCAAAAATGCTTATAAGGGAGAACGACAAAAATAACTCGTTTTCAACATGAGTGGACCAACAACGGACAGCACCATGAAAAATCCGAAATATACAAAAGTTGCCGTAACAACATTTCAATTATATTTTATACAATTCATATAATGTTCTCATCGAGTAGTTTTTGAAATCTATGAAATGTGAGAGACTCAGCTCTGTGAAACGTACTTTAGTTGAAAGTCCTGCTTCTTACCAAAGAATGACGGAATAGATCCTTGGAGATTTACACCTCGACATATGTTTCATCTACCTGGATAACCTCATCATTTTCTCGAAGATATACGAGGAACACCTTGACGGATTAATCAGAGTATTACAGAGGTTCGTGAAAGTGGGCCGACGCTTTCACCCATAAAATGCACATTTTTCAAGAAAAAAGTTGAATACATTGGGCACATTGTATCGAGAGATGGTGTAGCGAAAGTGGGAAAAGTCGACAATTGGTCGACACCTTCAACACCAGAGGAAGTCCGCCAGTTCATAGGGTTCATTGGCTACTAACGTAAATTCATCAAAAATTAGCCATACCACTCATCGACCTAACCCCTGCACCTACCAAATCGGAGAGGCGCAAGTCGAAGCTACCACCAAAGCCAAAGATATGGGTATAGGGAAAGATGAAGGAGCTGAAATCCAGATTATCATCACGTCCGGTGCTTGGATACTCTGTCTATATAAAGCCTTTTGAGTTGAATACAGATACTTCTATATTGGGACTTGGAGCAGTCTTGTATTAAGAACAGAACAACAAAAAGAACTTCATAGCTAATACAAGCCGAGGATTGAATGCTACTACGTCCACAAATAAGAGGTCCTGGCGTAAAAGTGGGCAGTAACAGAAAAGTTCCATGGCTACTGGTATGGTAAGTACTATACAGTTTTCAACAACCCTCTCACCTACGTTCTAATATCGGCTAAACTTGATGGCACTGGGCATCGATGGGTTGCAGCTTTCTCGTCATACAACTTCGACATTATATATAGACCTGGAAAGACCAAAGCAGATGCAGATGCGCTTTCAAGAAAGCCAGAGTTACTTGGGCAGACCAACTCCTCCAATATCACCATGGACGCATTGAAAGCTGTTTGCGATCTTTAACATGTTGCGCCGTACGAACAGCCATTATATTATACGCAAGCTCCTGATGATCCACACTTACCATCGTAACACCTGGTAGACATTAAGTTAGAGCAAAGAACAGACTGCTATATCAAAGAGTGGATGTACTGGGTTGAACAACATCAAAAGCCAAATAAGAACCAGCTTGAATGAACGATCTGGAATAGTTGGTTCCTGAACAATTTTGACAAGTTTAGAATCGTCAGTTATGTACTTTAACGAATCACCAACGACAGAGGCGATAAGAGAAAGCATCTTGTACTATCTGAAGCCTTCGTCGGGAAAGTATTGTCAGCTCTACTTGATGATATGGGGCACCTCTAGTAAAAGAAGACCGTTTTGTTTGGTTCGGTATGAGCCGTGATATGGTGAACTGGATTACGAATTGCGACAGGTGCATTCCTCGGAAACAGTCAGACAGCGCTAGAGCTCCAATCATCAACTTTCAGACAACTCAACCCTTTAAATTAGTCTTCATGCACTTCTTTCACTGGAGAGATCCAAAGGTGGTTTTGCGAACTTATTGGTAATAACGGACCACTTCAGCCGCTACTCCTTGGCCATACCCACATGCATCCAAACAGCAAAGACAACAGCTGATGCGTTTTTTAACAACTTTGTTGTCCACCACAGCCTTCTAGAAAGGATTATTTCGGACCAAGTTGCAAACTTTGGATCAAAGATCATTATCTGTGCAATATCACCGGCATGAGCAAGTCCATGACAACGTCATATCATCCGATCGGAATTGGTGTCACCGAAAGGTTTATCCGGACACTAATCAGTATCCTTGACACTCTGAAAAAC
>MJUU01021192.1:0-17687 GCA_002080025.1 Modiolus philippinarum | reverse complement strand
TTTTTTTTTGCTGGGGGTGTCTCCTCTACGGTAAAGCATGACATGTGGTTTACTCGTACAAACATATCTTGTATCCTGAATGGCGAAAGATTTCGACTTTTCCATCTTCCATTCTAACATTCATTTCTCACTCAGTTTCATTATTTTTTTTTATAATACACGTGACTTTGCAAACAATGAAGTTAACTTGTATGGGTGTTGTCTGTAAGCTAGTTATGCCATCCCATTTTTCGTTGGGGATGGGTTCAGAGACGGTGACACTTTTATGAAAAAGAGTGGATTTCAAATTTGACACGAGCATGAAAAATATGGAACTTCAAATTCATGTCATCGAAAGGGCGAATCTTTATTCGATGCCTGAGACATGCATTGTTGTTCAGTAAATAGGTCATTTTTAAGTTGAAAAGACAATATCAAAACTGTTATTTCAAATTAAAGCTATTGGTATATCCCCGTTGCAGAAAAATTATATTTATGTTACAAAAAATAAACAAAACAAACGCTAGAAAAATTCTGGAAAAAAAAAATCAAGAAAAAATTGAAAAAAAATAATTAAAAAACGTCGTCCGAGATCCGATTAAAAGATATGTTGATATTCTAATCTCCGCTGCATACATTTCAGTTTCTAGAAATAAATAATTCGTCTTGTTTTATTCTTGCCCTATGCACGGATTACACGTTATCGACAAGTCAATCAAATTACAATGAATAGCGAACTGGTTTGTAATAATATCGTTATTTATTGATGATACTTTATAGTGCATAGAGAAACAAATTATTATTATAAAAACATTGCTTTTAAAGAGTGCTATACCATGCGCCGTTAAAGTATTCATATGGTCCGTGATTGAAGCAAGTTTTATCCGCTCTAGTTTTAAGTCGACATAGAAAGCAATTTTTTCTTCAGTTTTAGCGTTTCCGGTACGATTTATTCATTTCAATCTCCATTCTTTAATACTTATTGTGCAGGATTTTGCTATGTTGATCTTCATAGTATATCAATAGTTAAAAATATTTTAATTGACAATGTTTGGTGATTTCACCGGCTTGGCAAGCTACCAGTACAAGGGTGCACTCGACCGGTTAAAGACTTTACAACATTTTATTTCTATGTGAATAATGTCTCATATTACATGTGTATAAGGTGATGAGGAAGATTTAATAAGCTTGACAGACACATGCATTTAGTCGTCTACTTAGAAATAATCTAAAAATAATATTGGAAATGAATAACATGATATCTTCAGTTAATGGTCCCCTTCGAGTCATTCAGGTTGTGATTCGTCTTGAAAGGTTTCTTTCGTGGGGTTACGTCGAGTTTCGTCAGAATGTGAAATATCTCTATTAAGGGTAATTAACATTGGGCCTATGGGAAAAGGCTTCCAATGGATCACGTTTCAAATCAAATTTAACTATGACCTGCATTTGGACCCAGCTCCATATTTTCACCATAAATGCATTAAACATAGTGTATTATTCATGCAAAGAATCAACCTGGGTCCACGTGCAGGTCATGTTGAAAAACACGAAAAATGCAAAAATTTTCAACTCCAAATGACTTACCGTAAAAGTCAAAATTAACCAATATTCTTCGTTTATGTATTACCCGTATATATAAAAAGGTATCAACGCAACCAAGCCATTTTAAAAATGCTAAACGTGGCAATTTCTCAAGTTATAATCAATTTTATATATTCGGCAGTTTGCCAATACTGATAAAATGGGTTATCGGTCTTTGTCCTGAGGTTGGAAAGAAAACATATGTTTTCATTACAAAACCTATTTTAAAATGAATAATTATAGTATTAAGTAGGTTTCTTTTGATATTCTTATACGACCGCAAAATTCTTTAGGTCATATAATGGTATGGCGCTGACGTCGTCGTCGGCGGCGGCCTTGGCGTAGTTGTCGTCTGTAGACACTTTTGTAGTTGATCATTAACTTAAGTTCTAATCCTTATGAAAACTTAAGTCCAATCCTTATGAAATTTAAACACTATGTTCCTTGGCACAAAAGGCAGGCTGTAACAGGTTTTGGGTTTTGTGACACCTCCCGTTTTTTAAAAAGGGGCTAAAAGGGCAAAATTTGGTGTTTTCACATATTCGGCTGTAGAATTTTTATTATTCACCGGATTTTGATGGGTCAATATTCAGTGTGCTCTTGAGAAAAATTCCAATCAGTAGAATGCCAACGAATTTCACGTCCTATGTACCTTTTATGAGATGAATAGGCAAAAATTTTATTTTTTTTAAATTTCTAGTCCGATTTTGATGCAGTTTTTCCAATGGATCCTTATGACAAAAAATAACATACTTCTTGAATACCAAAATTACAAATGTCAGATTACATCAAATTTCTGTTTTTCAAGGGATTTCATTGAGATTTTTTCTATAGATTCCTGATTTTTCGCATCTCTTAGGTTTCTTGGCTATAAGTGGTTAAAGGGGCCAAAATTCAATTTTTAAAATGACATAACCTAATTTTTAATTGGATTTCGATTGGATTTGTTTTCTGTGGATTCATTTTGTTTCAAGCTCTTAGTAGTATGTCAACGGATTTTGCGTATCTCTTACCGTTTCCTAACTATAAGGGGTCAATTCAGCCGAAATTGGAATTTTTGAAAATCCGTTAAATCATTAATTTTAATCGGATTAATTTCGATGGGATTTCTTTCTTTGGATTCATCTTGATGTTAGCTGTAAGAGGTTTGTCGTCAGATTTAACAGAACTGTTACATTTTCGGAGCTTTCTGGGGCCAAAAGAGCTATTTGTATGCTCCCTAGTTTGTGTCCAGCTAATTACTGTGTCAAGCTCCTTATTGTTTCACCAAGTTACTGTGACAAGCTCTTAACTGTTTCCACATTCACTTTAAATTGCACTTGTTCAAATTTCAGCGGTCGTCATGCTACGGTCGTATCATGCTGCGCTCGGCGTAGCCCTTTATTAATATCGGAAACCATATTTAATATATGTAGCATTATAGATACCAGCGTACAGTTGTTTTACTGATGGTTTGAAATAATTACCGTTTTGTACATGGTAAAATATATACAGTTGAACCTGTCTAATCCGGCACACTGTAGGACCATAGGAATGTGTCGGATTGTACAGTATGTCGGAATACTCAGGTATAAAAAGCAATTTTAAAACTATCATTTTGACCAAAAATTACGTGCAAATACTGGTGATCTTTTTTTAATTTTATGCTATAAGCTAGGAATCATCATTTCTTGTTTAATTCCCAAATCGTGTAACTACCATGTGACTTTATGTCAATGTCTAAGTTACTTTCTACGACTTTCCATATGAAAATTATTTTATCTACATGTATAACTAAATGTCAACCTTTCAAGACGTTTACCATTTGTTTTTACCTTTTATGCCTATATTTTTAAATTTAAATATCCCCTAAAAGCAAACACAATCAATTTTTAAGTTATAGTTGAATACTCATAGGGTCCCCTTGTAGCAGTCCTCGATTTGGGCCACCTCCGGTTTCAAGTAAGTGAGAACCGAACTAAACTAATATTTTTATTATATTATAGTGTTATTAAATGGGTATTTTCATATTAATCCCGTATAATGTCCAAGTACAGTCGTATTGGGTTGAGGTGACCTGTATTGGCCCGAGGCGAAGCCGAGGGCCAATACAGGTGATCGAAACCCAATACGACTGTACGAGGACATTATACGGGATTAATATGAAAATACCCATTTTATGACACCTTTACTAACTGATGACTTAAAATTTCAGGCATTACCTTTACCAATCTTAATTACAGGATGCAAATTTCAATATTACAAAGTCAAGGCAATATAAAAAAGACTTCTATTGAATTTTCGACTTGTAGTAGAAAAAAAATATTTCACTATCATGTTGCTTACAAATCCCCTTAATCTGGTATGGTATCAGTCGTACAAGCTGAAACGGGATGCGGCTGACGAGTACTATTTTTCTGCTGACAAGTATTATTTAAGTGTATAGCACAGTGTTAATATTTGGAACGTTATCAAAGGAAATCTTCTGGGTTGTTTATTTTTGATTCTCACTTTCAGAAATTAAAATCAATAGACAAAAAGAAAAAAGCTAACATATGCTAGAAAGACACAGAAAACAGAGTGTAACTAAACCAATATGGCCGATTCATTTATGCCCTGTATATATTAAATATATTAAATGGGCAAATCACACTGTATTTTAAGTCATCAGTTAATAAAATAATGTATTATAATGAGTTGTGCGTTGTTTATGGCAATCTAAACGAGTCTCACATCGTTGTATCCACGTTTCTTTAATTTTTATTATTATGCATGCCAAAGTATTTTTAAACTTTTCCAAAAGTCAGCTTCAGCGATCTACTTTCGCATTTTATAAGCCGATACAATAATGTTGAGCACTAAATTGGATGTTATGTATATTTTCTAATAAGTATTTATCAAAAGTAATACAACTTTGCCATATTGGCTTATTGCCAGAAGTTTTTCCGACGTAGACAATAGAGAATTTAGGTTTTCACACCTCTGTGAAAAATTAATGTAAGGTGACCTGCGCATGCGCAGTTTGAATATTTTATCAATTGACTAGTTAGTACAGATACAATGTCTTAACTTTTGACCGTATATTATGCATATCCACGTTGGGCCGGAAAACGGCCTTATCGCAACCCATCCTTTTAGTTTTAAAGGGAAAGATCTGTTGTCACCTGGGAAACATATATCCCATAGCAATCCACAAGATCGTGATGTCGACCGTAAAACCTCTAAGTTATTGGTAATATACCCTTCCTTAAGTAATCTATTTGTAAGCAACCGTGCTCCATGAAGAAAAGCACTGTATCGACCACAATTAAGCCCGTAGGTGGCGAATGAGTTGGAAGATGTTAACTCTATATGCTGGTGCTTTTTGAATATTGCTACAAAGACAAGGGAAGTTGACTATTTTGACTTTATTGGAAAAGTGAAGTCATCTCGTTTGTCATACAGCCTAGTTTGTAGAGTACCTCTATTGTCAATTTCAAAGTGGAATCTAGGAACGAGGCCAATGTTTAAGTATTTGTAGTATCTTTTTTGGAGCTCTTTTATAAATAGAAGACGAAGGAAATCACCACAGCGAGGATTGTGTAATGATAAAATATCATTTATATAACGGAAGCTGAAATTAAAGTACTGGGCAAGTTTTTTTTATCTTTATTGTGAAGGAGCCCTTCAATGAATTCAGCCTCACAATAGTGGAGAAACATATCAGGATAAAATCAGGAAAGCTTAAAAACTTTAATAGTATGAAAAAGAGACATCTTTGCCGTTTTTTTCTATTATTTGCTTTTGATTTGAGTCATTAAAGATTCTGAAAGTATTTATTAGGAAACAACGGCAGTAGAATACCGAAGGACAAAGCACAAGATTACACAAATCAAAGTCCAGAGACAAGGCAAAAGCAAGAACACCAAAAGACGGAAGACCAAAGACACCACATGCCCACAAAACACACGAACATTACATATACAACACAAAAAACTAAAGCACTAACAATGTGAACTCTCAAAAACAGAGTGACATCAGGTGCTCCGGAAGGGTAAGCATGTCCTGCTCTTTATAAAGCACCCGTCACACGGTCAGTGAGGTATATGTTTTGAAAGATCTGTTAGGTAACTGATTGGTTATTGTCATTTTCTAACCCTCAGACAAAACTAACTAAAACCATGGTACGTGTAACTTCTCTAACCCTCAAACAGTACCAAGGTGAAATTTTGAAAAGCTTTTGTATTCATTTTAGTATTCAGACGTGGACAAGGACAGATCGGTACCACAGACATCACGAACGAAGACAAAACTAAAATTTAACAAGACAACACAAAAAAAATAAAGCACTGACAGTGTGAACTCCCATAAAAACCGAGAGCGACATCAGGTGACCCGGAAGGGTAAGCATGTTCTGCTCTGTATACAGCACCCGTCACACTGTCAGTGGATCAATCCAGGGTAAAGTCAAAGCCGGTAATGTCAAATCCGGGAAGACGTGAATCTAGCTGAAAATGTCAGTTTTCATTTGTTACACTGACATTTCATATCTGGTGACGGCCATAGAATTTCTGAAGGGACGAAAGTAGCAACGGCTGAACAAATCCCTGACTCAGCAGAATTTGTGGCAATGCTTTTGATCTTACCACAAAGTCACTGTATGTACCGCTTGCTCTACAGTAACGAAATAATTGTGAAATATATACTCCATATGCTGGGGATGTAGGTATATTGCTGCAGAGAAAGGGAAAGTTCACAATTAGAAAGTTAAAATCATCACGTTTGTCATATAATCTAGATTTCAGACGTCCATGCTCGTCAATGTATAACAAAAGGTCAAGGTATGAAGCAGATTCGGATGTATCGGTTGTCTCTTTAATTTCAAGTTCACTGGGGTAGATGCGATGTAAATATTCTTTAAATCTTGGGTTATTAAGAGAAAGTACATCGTCTATATATCTGAAGCTGAAATTAAAAGTCTGGGCTAGTTGTTTTTGTTTCTGTTGTATCAGCCCCTGTAAAAACTTTGCTTTATACGAAAAAAAGAAAAGGTCAGCTAAAAGTGGCGCATAATTTGTTCCCATAGGAATCCCTATTGTCTGTTGAAAAACACGACCTCCACATTCCATAAAAATGCTGTCGATCAAAAATTCAAGCATCTTAATCACGTCATTGTATATAAATGAATGTGGACACAATAAAGCGCTTGACAGAGTTATTACCTGGACGCACTAATGAGCTTGGCATAGTAATTAACTTGACATAAGCAAGGGGCTCTACGCAAATTAGGGAACATAAAAAATAGACCTTTTGATCTCTTACCGCTAGGAAATTGTAAGAGCTACTAAAAAATCTGTTACTCGCAACTAAAAACTTACATCAAAAGAATTCTAAAAGAAATACAATTGAAATCTGATGAAAAGCAAAAAATTAAGGTAATTCCCGCATTTGAAATTTTGACCAGTTTAGAATCTCACAGCTCGGAAGGGAAATGAGTTCTTAAAAATCAGAAGTTTGAGCACAATGTCATTTTTTTTTCAAAAGTAATCTATCGCAAATAAACTGCAATGGATTGAAAATTAGAAATTTTACATTTTTGAGATTCGCCCATATTGGGCCGATTTATTTTTTAATGAACGATACATATGATATAAAATCCGTTGACATATACCAAATTGGAAATTTTCTCAGGAACTCAAAGACAGAAACCCCATTAAAGTTAAAAAATAATAAATATAGTCTACAAACATTACATTAAACATTTTGTCCCTTTTTAGCTATTTCTTGAAAAAACGGGGAGGGCCACATTAAATAAACTAATCAAAGCTTTCCTTTTTTTGCCAACTAAAAAATTATCAAAATTGGTAAGGATTCGTCAACTGTAACTAAAGCGTCTATAGACAACGACGACAGCACCATACCATTGTACGACCATTTTGGGGGGAGGGGGGTGTGGAATAACAGTCATTGACATTATCACATTTATAAAAGCCGTCCATTTAATTAATACAGTATTACAACAACAGGATAACAGTAAAACACCTACAATTGCCAGTAACTACAATCACATGCCACAATTTACAAGTAAACTGCACCAGAAAAACAATAATGAAGACAAGAGACAAACATAAATAACTATAGGAACTCGGGATATCCGGACTTGGTACCGGCACTAGCAAAAGCAAGCGGTAGGGTTAAACCAGTTTATGGGTACCCAAACCTCCCCTTTCTCTATCCCGTTTCCCTAAAGTATCATAAACATGCGAATAAACCCAATACAGGTAGACTACTAACTCAATGACCACCAGTATGCATCTTTTATCCCAAGGATGAACCTGATTTTTATATAATTTCAGGATTATATGGATTTTAGCATTAATAGGGATGGGAGCGTTACTGGTGTATACTGTTTATGGTTTACTTATTGCCTATGGGAACAACCCCACGCTAACAAACATCAATGTAAAATTTGTCAAAGAAATGTCGTACCCCGCCATTACGATTTGTAACCTGTCTCCTTACAAAACGTCTGCTGTCAACGCTTCAAAAATCATGTCTCACCATTTACTTCACAAAAGTCGACTTGGAGTTATTTTACAACCATTGAACTATTCTGATCCGTTGTACGACGAACTGAAACAACCATACTCTGAAGAATGGCTAGACGATATGTCATATAGTCTCAGTGATTTATTTGTCGTGTGTGTGAATAAAAGAGCCGTTGTTTCATGTTTTGATATACTTTCAAAGAAAGTTACTCAATGGGGAACATGCTTCACGTACAGTTCTTACGAGCAGGTCGAGGCTGAAGGCCGAGTTCACAGTAGTTTGACCGGCTCTACAACTGCTCTGACATTCTACATTAATATCAAACAAGATGAATATGTCCCGGATGTTAATATGGCTGCTGGTGTAAAGGTAATATTACAATAGTTTGGAAGAATTATGTCGATTATTTTCAAATAACATGAAATATAACCTTATAAAACTAATAGAAGTTTGATCCTGGTACAAGTATACAACTGCAAATTGGTAATTTGGCATCAAATAATAATGAATGAACAATAAGTTACATCCTAGCTAGCAATACAATATTTTAGGTCTTGACTTTCACAAAAATAGCTTCTTATCAGGATATCAGAGACTCCTAATAATTTCTGTAAATTCAAAGATACCACATTTAAAGCTCTGCTATAGGTTACCCCTTAAAATGAGAAATTACAGAATCGTGACCACGGAAACTTTCTAATTGTGCGCCACTTTTAGCAGATTTGTTTCTTTATTCGTATGAAGCCAGGTTCATACAAGGAATATTTCAGAAAAATACCGATGTTGTCCTATCGATTTTTCCTTGTGATTGTTTGAATACTATTATAGAGAATTACCAAAGATTTTCAAAATTTTACCATGGTGCTGTTTCAGGGTTAGAGAAGTAACATGTGCTATGGATTTCAGTTGGTTTTGTCTAAGGGTTGGCAAATGTTATTAACCAATCCGCTATCAAACTGATATTTCAAAACATTTTATGCCTCACTGATAGTGCGAGGAGTGTTGCTAGCGGAGCATGTTTACCCTTCCAGAGCACCTGATGTCACTCCCGGTTTTCACTTTGGTATTTTGTCATTCTTTATTAACAAAATGCGAAGTAATGTACATCACAACGACAAAATACTCAAAATATACAAGAATTTATTTTTCAATACCAACTTCATACCATAAAATTCACAGTAACCCATTCAGTGCAAAGACAAAAAAATATTGTTTAAACTGCAATATCATCTTAATTTTCCTAGATTGTTTTGCATGACCCAGATGAAGAGCCGGATGTATACAATAAAGGCTTTATTTTATCTCCCGGATTTTCAGCTTATGTTTCCATGAAAATGACTAAAGTAAGTATCCAGTTTATTTGCAGTTCACATCTTTTTTTATTACTGAAATAAGTTCAAAGAAACAATGGAGACTCGCTGAAAGAATACCTTAGGTGTTTACAAAACCTAACATGTGCACATTGTTCTGTGAAAGCAGATTATTACACTATTACTTGGCATTTAAATGCAAACTATATAAAATGCATAGGTACTTATTTCAGTGCGATAGAGATATCGTAATTTTACTACTTTTACTACAAAGAGAACCTGAATTGTACTGATATTTTGTACGTTTTCATTGATCGGTTTATATTTGTTTTCTTGTTCTGACTATGGACAAAATACCTCAAGGAATGTTTATAATGTATTTTATTAAATAGTTATGTAAAATATGATTAAAATTGGCTATGCAATACAAAATGTTTAGAGCAAATATAAATAGGTTTACTGGACAAATACAGCCAAGCAGGCCCAATACGGATTTACTGGCTCAATATGGATTTACTGGCCCAATACGGGTTTACTGGGCCAATACGGCCAGGCCCAATACGGACTTCCGGTTCATTCAATCTTCAACAAAATGGCGGCAATATCATGAACAGAACATAATTCCATATGAATAATCTGCTAGACTGCTACAATGTAAATCAATCGTACATTTTTTATTACGATTTATTTTAAAACGGAAATTCAGTTTCATTTCCGGGATCCGATCCCGTATTTCTACATTTAATTTGCAGAAGTTCAAGGACATCAATGAGAACGCTGGTTCATGTTGACATTCTGAAAAATACTTTGATAGTTCAGTAATTTTAATATGAAACATCACAGTATTCAAACATGTCAACAATCAGATTTCAACACAAAATGCTACGAAGATCAGAAAAGTAAATCTTTTTCAGGTAACCACCACTCGCTGAACTGAACTTGAAGTCATTTGCGCGGCTGACGACATCTCAAATGTTTATCCATGTCGTCATATATGAAAAACGCAGTCACAAGTCAAACTTACAATGTTGGGGACTGTTTAACATAGCAGAAATACATGAAAATAAACTTGAGAATAAAGGAAAAGTAAACAATAAAATTGACTGACAAGTCCTTCGCCCATTTTGTTGCCAATGAATCGATAGTATATATAATTTTACATAACTATTTAATAAAAGCGTCATAGAATGTTATTTTTCACATTGGTCCTGTATTATGTCCTCGGACAGTCGTATTGGGCCTCGGACAGCCGTATTGGGCCTCGGCGTTGCCTCGGCCCAATACGGCTGTCCTCGGCCCAATACGACAGTCCTTGGACATAATACAGGACAAATATGAAAAATCCCATTCTATAACCCTATAGTATTTGTTACTTGCTTTTAATTCTGGTATTAGAGTTTTAAATACCTTTGTATCAACATTATGGTTATGAATTCTATTCTCACTTCACCAAATATGGTTGAAGATAAAGCGAATGGAAGTAATAACGTGTATGAATACAGGACTTTCGAGATAGGAACTCTCGTGTAATTGAAGGCGAAAACGATCTCGTCAAATTCAAGTGAGACGGAATGACTTGATTTTTGGTCTATTTAAATAAATATATACCACATAAAGAACAAAATATTTATGAAATTGAAGTATACACTTTTAATTGTTTCTACATGACAAATCTTTAACTTAATTTGAATTGACGAAAACAATTAACCTGAAGCTCTACAACAGATCGAATATAAACCACCCTTAGCTCAACAGTGTTCATGAATTCGTGATTCTCTCTCAATGTTTTAATTGATGTATTGATTTTTTTCTGTATACTATCAGAGGTCCCGTATTAGGAAACCTGTTTAATATCAGTGTAATGATACAGTTTCTATGTATCAATATCATGACTTCGTTCACGAAATGCATATTTCTTGAAAGAGGAGCTTGGAATTTTTCCACTGTAGTTGAAACTGATCATTGTGAGATGGGCCTTTGAATTATTCTGTTAGTCCTCGAGGGTATTCACCAGTCCAGTAGTCAATACTACGGTGCTTACCCGAAAGCTGATTCTATTTGGAATATATAAATTTTTGGTAAATTTTGTTGAAGCAAAGCTCTGTCCTCACCTAATTTAGTCTTTACATTTAAATCATCTCTATCAATTTTGAACATCTTTGAGTTAATGGTCTTCCAAACGTTTAGATTGTATCTGCACTGAAGAGACATAAGTTGTCGAAATCCGCATATGCAGAATATAAATTTACAGTCACCTCAGTATTTAGTTATTGTTCAGTATGTTAATAAGAGTATATGTACAGACTACAAATAATTTATATTTCAGTACAAATATTTACCAGCACCTTATAAAGCAGGGGGAGAACAGTACTGTATTGATGTAAAAGCCCCAGGGTATAGAAACACCCTTCAGTATTATCCGGTATACAGCAGGACTGGTTGCCTACTGGAATGTAGACGTGACTACATCGTTCACCACTGTGGCTGCCGATATGTAACAGACCCAGGTTTGTCTGTATCAATTTACTGAGAAAGTCTAAATTTATTTGGAAGGGTGAATGTTAAACAATCACAATCATATTCTATTTTATTAAAGACATACACACGCACACATAATTTGCAAAAAGATGATATACTGTTATATATCTGTTTACTGAACTATGCAAAATGCTTTATTAAATGAGAACAGAACCGTCTATCCAAAACGAACTATCCAAGGACAATGGCAACATCGGAAACACCAACGAAACAGAGACACAACATGAGTACGGCATAGTTTAGAAAAATGAAGACACAAATACACAAATACACAAAGGTGAACACCACGGACCCAGAAAAAACCATGGGCGAGATCAGGTTCACCGGTAGAGTAAGCATCTCCTGCTTCTTATAAGACACATGCAGTGTTGAACATGTGAAATCAGGTAGTACAGTCAAATCTGGTAGAGGAGAAAACAATTAAGCTTTAAAAGGAAAGATCTGTTATCATCTAGGAAACAGATATCTCAAAGCGGTCCACAAGATGGTGGAGGGATGACTTCCAGTTTTGTGTAACAAACATACCCTTGTTTAAGTCCAATGTAGCCTATTTGTGAGCAACGGGGCTCTTTCAAGGAAGTCACTGTATCGAACACAGGCTCTTGAATAGCGAATGAACTGGGAGATGTTAACTCCGTATGCCGGCGCTGTTGGGATGTGCTACAAAGAATAATAGAAGTTGACTATTTGAAAAGTGAAGTCATCGCGTTTGTCGCACAGATTAGTTTAAAGTCTACCACTGTTGTCAATTTCAAGATGCGGGTCAAGGAATGAAGCCGATGAGGAAGTGTCTGTAGTATCCTTAATTTCGAGATTTTTGGATTGATCAGAAGGAGAAAATCACCAAAACGAGGTTTGTTTAGTGACAAAATATCTTCTATATATCTATAGCTATATAACGGAAGATAAAAATTGAAGGATTGGGCCATTTTTTTATTTTTATTTGAAGACGCCTTTCGATGAATTCAGCCTCATAAGAGTGGAGAAACAGATCGGCTAGGAGAGATGCACAGTTTGTGCCCATAGGAATTCTATATTACACTTTTGAATTAACCTTAAAATCGGAATCTATCGAAAACAAGGATACTTAACAGATACAGTCACGAGATATGCCAATATTCACATGAACCCTTTTTCATATATAAGAGAAAGGGCAAAGGTCATCTGCTGTGTATGTATCCCAAGGTTTTCCCCTCAGGTAGATCTATAAATACCGAACTTACTGTAAATTTAGTTTCTGAATATGACCATTTGATAACGCATGTCTCTTCAATAGGGATAAAATCTAACAATTCGGAAGATCATAAACTCATATTGTAATTTTCGGCCATTGTAGGTATTAACTGCTATCTTGTCTTATAATATTTAGAGGATGATGAAAAAATAATAACCAATATGGTCTAAATGGAAACGCAAATCAGCTTAGGGTAGTAATTATATTTTCGAAGGCAAAAACCTTAGTAATTATTCAAGACTGATTGATAAGATGAAAAGAATCGATGTTATCTAGTGTTATGAAAAGACGTTACACTGTAGTCAAAGTTAAGTAGCTAGGCTGTTACCTTATTCATGTGAACCAGCTTACGAAACTCAAATATTTCAAAAAGTATTATCCGTTTTTTAATAATCGCCTTTTCTATTTACAGGGAACGAGACATTGTGTTCCCCATTTGAAATAGCAACATGTTACTATAAATATGAAGGTATCACCATGTTTGTAAATATTATTATTCAATAATATAAAATTATTTAATATAAAAATGTGTGTAAATCAAAATTGGAATAAATCGTGATATTCACCGGTTCAAAATGATATTCACCGCGGGAAATTGTTGACAGTGGTTATTTTAAGAATTGTGGAAAACTCCCTATTTTTATTGACCAATCAAAATTGTTTTGACGTCACGACCTCGTGAGAAGCCGGCAGACGTTTATTTGTAAACAATATGGCTGAGCAAGTTGNCCTAGAACGATGGTCTCGGTAAATATTGGTTTGCAGTTCAATAAAAAAGCGTATTCACCTCTACAAAAGGCCATATAAAGAAAACAAACCAACGTAAACATGCAATAAATATATATTAATGCATAGCCTTTTCCATATCAGCACGGTTATCATCCCATGACTCCCCTATCAGCCCGAGGCGTCATAACCGTGTTGATATGGAAAGGCCATGTCTTAATCTGTTTATATATTGCACTAGACTAGACTTAAATTTCATGATGTCATTACAATGTAACAGCAAAAATCGCCTTATTAGCAAGAATTTTAGCGTTGCTATACAATAAAAGGTTATATTGCATGAATATAAGAAATTATCACATATTTAGTACAAACATGAGCCTTTTGCATGCAAAATAATAGCCGGAAGTCAGATCAGTTTATTTGCCTTCAGGGCTAATATCGTTATTCGCCCTGAAAAATCCATATTGTGCCCGCAAAATTTACTTCCGGTAATCTGTCAATCAAATATTAATAGAAGTGTGTCGGATTTGTACAGTAATGAATCAAACTGAATTTATCCTGTTATTTCTAATGTACCTGTGTTTGTGTTTCACCATCCAAACGTTCGCGTGACGTCACGTATTTTTTATTGCCATTTCGACGTCACGTATTTTTTATTGCCATTCAGCGGGCTTTTCTTATTTTTTGAAATTTCACTGAAGACAATATCGTAACGGTATATTATTGTTGTAGAATTGAGATAGCTGTAATTTATTCCAGTTTTGTGGATATCAGCCTTCATTTTACGTCTATTCGTTTGTCTAGCTCCATAGTCAAACTCAGTATGCATCGGAAAACGAACACCGAAGCAAAAACGAAAAATTGCAAAATTTTTAAATCAAAATAAAAAGATGACACGGTAATTGCGCGATTTAAAACAAATCGAGGCAAACTGACTAAGACCAAACAAATTGACAAACATAAAAAAAAGAACACCACCGAACTAGAACACTCGTAGTGTGAACCCCTACAAAAATTGGTCGACTCAAGAAGGGTAGTAAACGTCCACAAGGCATACTATACGATACAAATGTCTTCCATATATATACAGCTGTTTCCTATAGGGAATTTTTAATTTTTTTCATCTCATACAATATAATTGTCGGTACGATTATTGAAAAAAAATGGCATTACATGTTTTACTGCAGGGTTACCCTTCTCTTAATCTTTCAAAATGTTGTTCCTATCCAGAAATTAATTTATTAATGGCTAAAAATACTGTTATTGTTTAACATCTAATTTAGATTTGCATTTTTTCTTCCTCATCAGATTTAAGATATGTGATAAATAGATCATTACATGTCATTTTCCACACCGGCACTGGTATTAGCCCTCGACCCATATTAGCCCTCGACCCATATTAGCCCTCAGGCTACGCCTTCGGGCTTGATATGGGCGGCTCGGGCTAATACCAGGGCCGGTATGGAAATAGCATGTAATAATATATAATTATTAAATAGTTATGTAAAATATGATTAAAATTGTCTATGCAATACAAAATGATTAGAGCAAATATAGATAGGTTTACTGGAAAATAACGACCAAACATGCCCAATACGGATTTACTGGCTCAATATGGATTTACTGGCCCAATACGGGTTTACTGGGCCAATACGGCCAGGCCCAATACGGACTTCCGGTTCATTATATCTTCAACAAAATGGCGGCAGTATCACGAACAGAACATAATTCCATGTGAATAACTGCTAGACTGCTACAATATAAACCAATCGTCCATTTTTTTTATTACGATTTATTTTAAAACGGAAATTCAGTTTCATTTCCTTGATTTGATTCCGTATTTCTACATTCAATTTGCAGAAGTTCAAGGACATCAATGACAACGCTGGTTTGTTGACATTCTGAAAAATACTTTGATAGTTCAGTGATGTTTAATCTGAAACATCATAGTATTCAAACATGTCAACAAACAGATTTCAACACAAAATGCTAAGAAGATCAGAAAAATAGAAGCTTTTTCAGGTAACCATCACTCGCTGAATTGAACTTGAGTCGTTTGCGTGGCTGGCGGACATCTCAATGTTTATCCATGCCGTCATATCACAAGTCAAATTTACAAATGTTGGAGACTGTTCCCTATTGCAGAAATACCTGAAAATAGACTTGAGGATCAAGGAAAAGTAAACATGATGATTGACTGACAAGTCCTTTGCCCATTTGTTGCCACTGAATCGATAGCATAGTTTTTGACCGACAAGTCCTTCGCCCATTTTGTTACCACTGAATCGATAGCATAGTTTAACATAACTATTTAAAAATTTATAACTGTATCAGGATGCTGATACAAGTCTCCCAAACGAACTCCCAAATCAGAAATCTGGGCTACAAATCACTTCCACACATCGTAGGCAACCTGTCTGTAGTGTTTCATTCAATCCTGAGCACTTTCAATTTTCCCACCTTTTTTTCTGTTTCCATGGCAACAGAATCCATTTTGAAGTCTTGGACACCGGAAACCAATTCCCCAAGTCTTAAGCAACCTTCCTGTAAATTTTCATCCAATTCTGAGCACTTTGATTTTCCCGCCTTTTTTGCCATTTCCATGGCAACCGGTGCCATATTGAAGTCTTGGACAGCGGAAACCTTTTCCCCATAGCCTAAGCAACCTTCCTGTAATTTTCATCCAATTCCAAGCACTTTGATTTTCCCGCCTTTTTTGCCATTTCCATGGCAACCGGTGCAATATTGAAGTCTTGGACACCAGAAACCTTTTCTCCATGTCCTAAGCAACCTTTCTGTAAAGTTTCATCCAATTCCGAGCACTTTCATTTTCCCGCCTTTTTTTCCGTTTCCATGGCAACCGGTGCCATTTTGAAAATTCCGAGACTGGATTGCACCTTTTGGGATAAGGGTCTATCATCCTGTGAAGTTTGGTCAAGATCCAACCAGTGGTCTCTGAGAAACGCGCGGACAAATTTTGAAGCGGAAAGACAAGAAGAACAAGAAAAACAAGTAATAACTGTGTTCACAAGCGAAACACAAAAGTCTCCCAAACGAACTCCCATATCGGATACCAAGGCATTACGAGACTCCCCTTTGAAAAAAATTTGGGTAGGGGTTTCCCCTCATAACCTATGTAAAAAAAATAATTTCTGGTTTTGCTTCTTTGACAGCCAAATGCTCTTTTGTCCATTACATACAATTTCGGACCCTTTCCAAAAAAAAAAATTTCGACAGGGGTTCCCCTTATAACCTATTTAATATATATTTCTCAAAATTCCTTTTTTTGTCAGAAAAGTCAATTTTTCAACAAAAAATATGTTTATGGTTTTGTTTCCATGGCAACAAAGTGCTCTTTTATCCATTACATCCAATTTCAGACCCTTTCCATAAAAAATTTGGGCAGGGGTTCCCCTTATAAGCTATGTAATACATATCTCTCAAAATTCCTTCTTTTTTATAAGAAAACCTGATTTTCCCCAAAAATATGCTTTTGGTTTTGTTTTCATGGCAACCAAATGCTCTTTTGTCCATTACATCCAATTTCCGACCCTTTCCAAAAAAAAAAATCCGCAGGGGTTCCCCTTATAACCTATTTAATACATATTTCTCAAAATTCCTTTTTTTTTGTCAGAACTCAATTTTTCAACAAAAAATATGTTTCTGGTTTTGTTTCCATGGCAACAAAGTGCTCTTTTATCGATTACACCCAATTTCAGACCCTTTCCATAAAAAATTTGGGCAGGGGTTCCCCTTATAAGCTATTTAATACATATTTCTCAAAATTCCTTCTTTTTTATCAGAAAACC